>PEDP01000652.1:0-19693 GCA_002918395.1 Erysiphe pulchra | reverse complement strand
GTTCATTTCCAATTTTCACAATTGCTACAAAATATCTTTAATCGATTCTGACGATATCAATGTGGATTTCCTAAGAAGAGGGCGAAATAATGACAAATGAAGATGATGAGGTGGAGAGTGGTATTTAGATGAGGAAATGAGTAGTAAAAAAGAATTAAATGTGGGATTCGGTTAATAATTGAGGAGGCTGGGCTAGGTAACTCCCTTTGTTGAGGAAATTTTTGTTGGAAGCCAATAGGTAGCTCTCTATCAATTTACCCCCTGCATTTCTTTTGAAACGGACCAAGAGGCAAGGTTCATATCCAACGTTATAACTCGCTTATTTTCTGTAGCAAATGGATTACCCTGCTTCTTACATTTTCGACTACATCCATTTCTAGTAGCAAATTAAAAGTCGTACTAAAAGAAAGAACGACTCCACCGAGAAGAAATGGCGAATAGCACCTCTGCCTTTTCCGCTAGCGTGCTGAGGCCTGTCGTCCTGAGCCAATGAAAAAATGGCTGACCCCTCAAAATCTTCAAAATATTCCAAATTTGCACCGAGGATAGCGCTGGAAGTTACCTCTATAACAGTACCATTTTCACCGATTTTATCTCTCATCCCAAAATCTTATGTGTCGCGCCGTTCAAAACGTTTGATGGGGTGCTCGCTTAGTTGCGCTCAGTTTGTTTCATCGATTTTACCACGCAATCCCAAATCGCAGTCCAAAAAGTGTGATGGAGTACTCGCTTATTGCGGACATTTAGCGCCATTTTCAGCCAATCCCGCGCGATACATTCTCGCTAACACAGAGTCGTGCGGTCTTTTAGTTCGACTCCACCCAAAAGAAGTGGCGAATAGCACCTCTGCCTTGCCCGCTAGCGCGACAAAGCCTGTCGTCTTTGAGCCAATGAAATAATAGACTCCCTTCGAAAATGGTTCAAAATGTCCCAAATTTACACCGAAGATAGCGCTTGGAGTTACCTTACCAACAATGCCAGTTTCAACGATTTTATCCTCCATCTCTCAATGTTATGTGTCGCGCGGTCCCAAAAGATTTGATGGGGTCTCGCTTATTGTGAACATTTAGCGTTGTTTTCAGCCAATCCGGAGACATAAATACACCCCCGCAGCCAATCACCGCCTGCGCTCGCGGACCCACCGATTCTCTAATAGTATATATATATAGAAATCAAATAAAAAGTAAACATAGACCCAATCTAGCGAGCGATCTAGGGTGAAAAGTATGATATTGCCACACCTAAAGACAATTAATAACACGGGTTAATTAATGTCGACATGGGTTTAAGAAAATGGATGTGGGGTTAACTTTACTATCTCGAGCCGTAAAACAGGAAAAACGTTTAATTTTACCCTGCAATTCTATTCAAAGACAAAGTGTTGTGATAGATTTATTTGGAAGCTAATCTAGTTCTAACTATTAGTATACAGTAATGTATCACGTGACTAGAATGCCCCAGCTTTAGACAAAGTAATTGCAGACTTTTACAGGGCTATTTTCGCGTCAAATTACCATTAAGAGTGCACGATTAGTTCACAACTTTCTTTTTATCGTACCATGCATATTTCATATTTTAGCGTATTTACCTGCTTTATCCAAGGAAAAGATTTTTTTTTCTTCGTACTAAAGTCTGAGATCTGATTGGCTGTAGCTTTATTTAGAGATGTTTTAACGTCGAGCTAAAAGAGACTAGAGACTACATCATCATTCATTACCATTAATACGTTAATACTCCTGAAAATACCCCCATGTCGATTAGGGCTGAGTGAGGAGTGAGTGAGCGTAGGGATTATTAGAGTGGAACTTAGCGAAATTTCGATGGAGATATATCAATAATTGGGCCAAAAGCAGGGAATATATTTTTCACGCCCACCTCATCGTCTTTTGAAAGTGTTACCGACTGTGATAGCACCCCCCCCCCGTTCACCAATGATATCAAGTTTTTATTGGCTACTTGGATTATGCTGGCACTAGATTGAATTAATCTTTTTGACTATTCAGTGCAAGTAGAGTAAAGCTCGTCTTTAACTCATCTGCTGCCAACAGCAAGTACCCTACTTGCTAGGGTAGATACATTTAGCCATTTATGCTTGTTAAGCTCGCCACTCCAATGCAGGGATAGAATTTGAGCCTCCCGTATTTTTTTGTTTCAAGTTATGGGATGATTGCATAGTTCATAGACCAGGTGGGTCTCAAATGACAGGGATTATCCTTAAATCCTTTACACCCCAACCGTCACTACTCACTACTCACTATTTCCCCCCCTTGTTATGTAGGTGATGTCATTATCTGTTCAGCCTCGCAGGACTCAGATTATTCACAAACGAGTTCTAAAAGTACAAAGAGCTTTCACATGCTACTATGATTTATTAATCAAGGCTGAGCTTTCAGCCTTGTAAATTTGAATTCAACGTCAGTTTCACAATGTTGCTTTATCTTTGTCGAGTAAATAAGTTGCGACACCAGATGAACATTTTGGCATCAAGAAGTTGAATATCTTCTTTTAAAAGAACTAGTTTAGCTAATTTATTTCAGATACTTTGCAAAGGATAAAAACTGCGCTAGACAAGGTAAAGCAAATTTTTATAAGGATATTTTTACGCGCTAAATTATAATTCTGATGCTGCGATTAGTCCACAGCTATCTTTATTTAGGCTTTATGCATTTTTTAGCGTAATTTACCTGTCTTATGGCTCGAGATAGTAATTTCTGGTGCGTCATTCAAGAAATTACCCATGCCCTGCCTAGAAAATCCCAATAAGAAAAAATCGAACCGTAAGCCTAGCTCAACTTAATCTTTGCCCCAGATCAGTTCTCGGTGATTGCAGATATTGTCCTTCACGGTCAGAGATATATTTTTGAACTTAACATACAATATTAGCAGATTTTTGACTTAATTAATTTGGTCTAAACCTCCAAAAAGCGAAAAGAAATTATTCCGGGCCAAGTTGAGAGAGTGGACGGGAAGACCTAGTCGGATATCACTCCTTCCTCTCAAACATAAACTCAAATAGAGCAACAGTCGCACCAGTACAATCAAAATTGACCGTTAGATCTTGTGGGTTTTTCTAAGATCAGTCAGATTTTCATGTGACAATTTACCTTTTTTGAGTTGCCGAGTGGGCATATCTTGCTGTCGCCAATTATAAAATAGGCGACAGCGAGACTAATCAGTACTAATTTAATTGTTTTAAGAGAGAATTAATAGCAAATCTAAAATCAATAAAATGTCTCTATAAAACTACATCTGAGATACAAAAGAAACCAGTAACTGTTCGAGGTTAAATGTCTGACTTTAAGTTATTCTTATTTTCGACGGATTAAATACTCGTCGTGCAAGTATTTAATGTCAGGTTTTAGATGAGGAAACTTCGGAATTTTATCAGTTCAAGAGCGGAATGAGTGACTTTGTTAAAATTTTTTTTGGATGAACATATCCGATATGTTTAGTTTCTTACACACCTATGCAAGCTTTTGTTTCTTTGTACAGAACTACAATGGGGGGGTAGCAAACAGCAAAGATCGATCAATCAATCATTCAAGTCAAACTTATTGAGACAAATGAATGATACAAAATAAGTGGTCACGTTCATGCCATTTTGAGCTTGCACATGATCCCGAACCTCCCCGACGCGCTGGTGAAAGATGATATAGAGAATGATGAGAAGGCCTTGTGTCAAGTAGTTGATTCGTATTTTTATTTTTATGATTAGTAGAGGAATTAGCCCCAAGAACTAGTTTTAAACATGCTCGTGATGTCATTGAGTTGCCTATGCAACACACACTCCTACCATGACGAGAAATTTGACTGCGAGTGATTACGAAGGATGTGAATTTAATCCGATTAAGAGCCTTTGCTAAGCACGACTGGCCCAGTCTAGCAAGCTTTTGTAGCTATCTTTTTTAATTAACTATCGATTATAAACAACCCCATGAATCGACTGACTTTACCGTAATGTGGGGAACCTAATGTTAACATTGGCCTAGCTTTTCCAATTTGGTACTTAGTCTGTCTCACTTCAGCGCAACCACTGATTTGGCTAGTTGGTATCTAGTGCCGATTTAGAGACTAGACAGGGAACTAACGAAGCTAAAATGAATATATACATCGCCTAATTAAACCTCTTTAGGCATAGACTGATCTGTCTTGAACAGCAATGAAAAGCGACTATCTCAAGCTAAAATATAGGTAAATACGCTAAAATATGGATGTTGCAAATAAAGAAAGTTGTGAACCAATTGCAGTATCAGAATGGCAATTTAGCGCGAAAATTGCACTACCCTGTCTGACGCGACATATCCTTGTCTTTGAGCAAAATTGCAGAGTAAAAATTGTACTTTTTTATCTGTTTTACGGTCCGAGATGGTAGTGCACCAGTACACCCATGTCGATTCGGGCTGGGTGGATCTCAGCTAGGCTTAGATGGGGGTAATTAGCTTTAACAGGGAAATTTCACGCTAAATTGCTTCACCGTATTTATGTATGAAGTATGGAGGACAATTGCAGTATGGACAATGACAATAAATCTTTGTCACGATTTATCAAACTTTAGTGAACCATTAACATACGTCCTCGTTCCTCAAAAATTTCTGATCTTGTACTCGTGCCTTGCCCTAGTTTAGTTCAACATAGGATAGATACTTGCGGAAACCTCAGTCATTACGAGCAGGCGTAAAGTCCTACTCTGCACCTTCACGCGGTGGCGCTTGGGAACACATTTCTCTTTTGAGGAAGAAGCTAAGCAGAGAGGCAATCCTCCCCCTCAGGATTCTAAATTCATCAGCGCGGGTATCAGTCGGCTTCATCCTTACAATACATTCCCCTCAGCACCCTTTCGATGAAGCACTCCCCCGACTGTCTCAGTTCATTTGGAGTGACGGGCTCTAAATTTCCAATACAAACTCATACCCCCAATGTAAATATGCTGTTGATGCAAGTAACCAAGCGTTGGTTGGAATTTACAGGAGAGGTAGGTTAGATTCCTACAGGACTTATTTGAGGGGGACTCGGCTACTCGCCGTAAAAGAGTAAAGAGGAATTACTGTGGTTTTTTCCTCAATTAGTTTCTCCCTCAACCCGTAGCCATCGGGTCAAGATGAATGTGTTTCTATCATTTCAACCCGATGTAACTAGCATAAGGCATAGACCGGGAAAAATTTGGCTCTGACTAAGCTTTGCTGATTGCTTTATTGAATGTATTCTAGATGTTCTTTACAGCACGTCTTACACCGCCTGTGAGGCATTTAGGTGTCTATCAAAAGATTGATTCCGCGGACGTTAATGAAATCAATCAATCAGTCATTCAGTCAGTCACTACTAGCAAAACTAAAGTGGCGATTGGATTGCGAATTGATTCTGTAGCATGAATTATGAGGCACTAGCATTCCAATGTATTTTCTTCATTATTGTCATGTTCTGTGGGTAAGAGAATAGCTAGGATAAACTATATCTAGAACGATTAGCTGATAGAATCGTCCTATCGCGGAGAAAAAGGATATAAATTATCTAGAAAAAAAGGGAAAGATCAATCATAGGCTACTTTCAGATATATGAGATAATTAGAAATTAACATTGTCAATAAAGTGTGATCCTATTGTCCCTGATCATGTACCTAGCTTTTTTGAAAGTAACTACAGATTCTAAATTCCCACTAGTTTCCTACTCAAAGTCGAAGTTCTCTGATGGGTCATGATGTAGTCGTTGTTGCTTTTAATACTAGCTCGTCACAACTATCTTTGGCAGGTTTGGAAAACTTAAGGCAATTTATTCTTATTAAGTTTTTGAGTTCTGGGTATTGCTATTTACTATATTACAGCACTGGTCCGTGCAGCTATAACTTCAGTAAATTATATCCAATTTTGGCCTGTCAGATTATAAGAACTAGAGGCTAATGTTGTAGTAGCGATACCCCAGACTCTAAATTTAATTTAATAATAGATTTAGCTATCACTTCCAAGAGTGGACATATCTGATACCCATGAATTTGGAAGACGGGGAGTCCCTTGCATAAGCAGAAACACTCAGTCCGAAGCTACGATCCCTTCTGAATGAACCCGTTCTTTTTCAGACATCGATCTTGGGAGCCGAATGTATGATCATCAAATGTATCCGGGTCCGTTGTCAAACTTTCATAGCTGGCTGACCAGTCAAATTTTAGGATGAAAGAAGAGTTAAGGAAAACAAATAGTTCCCAAACAGAATGGCTGGCTGGTGAGCTTCCGTAAATGAATGACCTATGACCTTCAAGTAATCAAAGACAATATAGCATCTCTGGGAAATATCTGTCAGATTACTATACAACTAGATTAAATAGGAATTTTTGGTAAAATTATGCGTTGAGTGACAGATTGAAGAAAAGAGGATTTGATTCGCTTCATCGCATCCCAACTCAGATTGTGACTCACTCTCCACCCATGTCCGGTGCATGTGGACAGCATAAATAGCAACAAAATTTTAAATTTAAGGCTCGTAGAGGTCGCTGTCAAGCCAAGAATTATGAAATTATTAGGATGAGTAGTTACAAACAGCGCGAGGGAGAATTTGTCTTAACGAACCAATTCGCGAGGGTTTTCCTGGGAATAGTGGCTGAGTGAGTGAGCGGTACGTCAGGATTTGGTGAATGCATTTGTTGTGTGATGGGCGGCATTCCATTCCATTACAGTGCTATTATTCAGACATTCCATTCCATATTTCATCTCATTCCTCGCCGAGCGCTCATTTACTAACTTTCTGATGCCCTTGTTAGCATGAAAAAAGTCTGTCTGTGATGGTTCGCTTCATCCAATAATTTTGTTTGTGCTTCCCAGCTCATGGCACTGAACTTACCCGCCACTACCACCCCACGCTACGCTACGCTACGCTACGCTACCGGAGACATACTTTTGCCCAAGGTTCCTCTCCCACCTCATCACCTCCTCATTCTTTTCCGACCTACTTATCCCCCTTTAATTATAGTTTTCTCGTTATATCCTACTTACAGCCCTAATCCTCTTGTCCTCATCATTTTATTACAGCTAATTGAGGTTTCCAGCTGCCAAGCTATTCACTTCCAGACAAAGTTGGCTGTGATGTCGCTTGTCGCTAGCTGTAGTTAACCGGCAATACTCAATCTTATTGTTTGTATTCAGCAATCTGCTGTTAAGTCCATTACTTCTAATATCCTCTGGTCCCAAGTTTAAAGTGCCTACAGTCCAAAGAAATGGCAGGATATCCGAGTGGTGGAGGTTATCAACACAGAATGCAAGACTTACCTCCTGCCGGTGCTGCATGTTCTCACCTCCTTTAGCATGTTGTCAGCAAATTCTAATTTTTCATATATAGTATCCTAGATCTCCTCAGGATGATGTGGATGGTCAGCAACCACTATTACATGACCGTAATCCACCATTTAGTCCTCTTGATAATAATAACCTAAGAGCGAGAACTCCTCCAATGAGGCCCTCTTCTACTTACAGTCTAACAGAAACGTATGCCGTACCAGGAGGAGCGCCTGTTCCATATAGCTCGGATTACGGAGCAGCCCCAGCTTATGGAAACCAGTTAGAGGATAATCCTTATATGCGATCAACCTCTCCATATCAGAGATCGGAAACGAGCTCGACTGAAGCCTGGCGACAAAGACAAGCACCAGGTGCTGGAGGCTTGAAAAGATTTGCAACGAGGAAAGTCAAGCTAGTTCAGGGCACAGTTCTGAGCGTTGATCATCCCGTTCCTTCTGCTATTAAAAATGCTGTCCAGGCAAAGTATAGACAAGATGTTGAAGGTGGAGGGAGTGAAGAATTCACAACCATGCGCTACACCGCTGCCACTTGCGATCCTGACGAATTTACTTTGAAGAATGGTTACAATCTCAGACCTGCTATGTATAACCGTCATACCGAACTGCTTATTGCCATAACATATTATAATGAGGATAAGACCTTAACGGCACGCACGCTACATGGTGTGATGACGAATATTAGGGACATCGTAAATTTAAAAAAGTCTGACTTTTGGAATGTTGGTGGTCCAGCCTGGCAAAAAATTGTTGTTTGTCTAGTTTTTGACGGAATTGATCCCTGTGATAAAGATACTTTAGATGTATTGGCTACGATTGGTATATATCAAGATGGAGTGATGAAAAAGGACGTTGACGGGAAGGAAACGGTAGCCCACATTTTCGAATATACCACTCAATTATCCGTCACAGCAAATCAGCAACTTATTCGACCCAGTGATAATAGTTCCAACACATTACCACCTGTCCAAATGATGTTTTGCTTAAAGCAAAAAAATAGTAAGAAAATAAATTCACATAGATGGTTATTTAATGCTTTTGGACGCTTGCTTAATCCAGAAGTTTGTATTCTACTAGATGCTGGAACAAGGCCAGGGACGAAATCTTTGTTGGCTCTATGGGAAGGATTTTATAACGATAAAGATCTTGGTGGTGCATGTGGAGAGATCCATGCAATGTTGGGTAAAGGAGGCCGCAAATTATTCAATCCTCTTGTTGCTGCGCAGAATTTCGAGTACAAAATCAGTAATATTTTGGATAAGCCTTTGGAAAGCTCCTTTGGTTATGTTAGTGTATTACCTGGTGCTTTCTCTGCGTATCGATTCCGTGCTATTATGGGTCGGCCTCTAGAACAGTATTTTCACGGAGATCATACGCTTTCAAAAAAATTAGGAAAGAAAGGGATTGAGGGAATGAATATATTCAAGAAAAATATGTTTTTAGCTGAGGATAGGATTCTCTGCTTTGAGTTAGTTGCCAAGGCCGGGTCTAAATGGCATTTAACATATATTAAGGCCGCAAAGGGAGAGACCGATGTTCCTGAAGGTGCTGCTGAGTTTATTGGACAGAGAAGAAGATGGCTTAATGGTTCATTTGCGGCAAGTATGTATTCGATTATGCATTTTGGTCGAATGTGAGTAGCAAAGAGTCAACGTTAAAGTAGATGAAATTAACAAATTTTAGGTACAAGAGTGGTCACAATCTTGTCCGAATGTTTTTTCTACATGTTCAACTGCTATATAATATGTTCTCTGTCTTTTTATCTTGGTTTATGCTGGCTTCTTTCTGGCTCACAACGACCGTAATTATGGATCTCGTCGGAACTCCAGTTCCCGCAACAGATACATTACCTGCACACAAGGCCTGGCCATTTGGAGATACCGCTACTCCTATTATTAACACTATTTTAAAATATCTTTACCTAGCTTTCTTACTTACACAATTTGTTTTAGCACTTGGTAACAGACCGAAGGGTTCCAAGATTACATACATTGTTTCCTTTGTGGTATTTGGCCTTATAAATGCATATCTAATTGTTCTCTCTATGTATTTGGCTGCGAGGGGTATATCTGGAGCTGCTATTAATACTGGTAATATGGATGTCTTTTTCAAAAGCTTCTTTGGAAACAGTGGCGACTCGGGTGGCATCATCATTATTGCTCTACTTGCTACTTTTGGATTGTATTTTGTCGCCTCTTTCATGTACTTGGATCCTTGGCATATGATTACCTCATTTGGCCAATACTTGCTTCTTATGTCATCGTACATCAATATTCTTATGGTATATGCTTTTTCCAACTGGCATGACGTGTCATGGGGTACCAAGGGATCTGATAAAGCTGATGCTCTTCCATCTGCACTTACGAAGAAGGAAGATGGGAAAGGTGCTATCATTGAGGAAATTGATCGACCTCAAGAAGATATTGATAGCCAGTTCGAAGCTACAGTTAAACGTGCCTTAAAACCTTACGTCCCCGAAGTGGAGGTGGAAAAAAAGACACTCGATGATTCATACAAATCCTTTCGTACAAAACTACTAATATCCTGGATTTTTTCTAATGCATTGCTTGTCGTTATGATCACTAGTGAAAACTTAGATACGTTTGGATTTGGGGTAAGTTACTCATTAATCATTATTATCATAAGCTAACTATGATGAAGAATAAGGCATCTGTACGAACAGCGAAATTCTTTACAGTACTCTTATATGCAACAGCTATTCTATCACTGGTTCGTTTTATTGGCTGTATGTGGTTTTTGGGACGATCTGGAATAATGTGTTGTTTCATTAGACGATAAATAATACAATTACAAGTCAATGATGTATTGTTTTTTATCTCACATGCTCGGCGAAGAAATACACTAAATGGTTATGCGAAATAATTTCTGAGGAAAGGCGAATTTTTCGTAATCCTAATTTAGAGGTCAATTTGATAGAGAGATTTCAGGTGGCGTTTATTAACTGATGATGATAGAACCGATAATGACTGATTTCGAGTAATTTGATGACCAAAATTGATTTTATTTAATACTAGAGCACTGTAGCTATTGGAAAAATTCAGCTTTAAACAGTATAGTATCCTTTAACAAAATAGCTTACTTAAGAAGGTGAGGGTCACTTAAGCTAATAGTTTGTAGTTTTTGATTAAGGGCTAGCTGAAACCTCATAAAAGGCTCTACATCAGAAGGTCCATTTTTCTCTCCACGTACTCTACTACCCATTAACTTCAGCTTTCTCGAGGGACCATTCCCAATGTCTATCCTAATATTTTCAACCGCGAAAATATCAAGCCAATGTATTAGCTCTCCAATTTGTTTCCACCTTGTTCTTTTACATATCTGGCAATAACTTGAAAACCTCTTTACACTGCGCTTTGTAATCTTCTTAAAGCTGTCAAACTGCATTACAGAATTATCCTCACACTTATATTATTGCTCCTGATAGAGGCGAAGATGCCATAAAGACGTTAAAGCTTTCTTATATGTAACCTTGACAGGGTCTTTTTCTCTTTATGGCACTCATACTTTATCGGTCGAATACCTTGGCAATGTACTCTCAATTGAGATCCTAATTTCTTTATATGTCTTCAATATATCCAGTATCAATATTACAGCAGGTTTTCGATAAAAGAAACTACTACAAATATTAACAAATGAAAGAATTCTCAATGAGTGCAAATCATTTATTTCTATTTATCCCGAAAATTTTCAAATAATCACTGCTCAGAGATGAAAATTCAGTTGGTTATGAGTCACGAAATTGCCCAAAACTAATAATAGCTAGTGAAAAAAATTAAGAACTTCAAGGATTTTAGTAGAGATAAGAATTCATCTTTTCACCGTGGTTGGAGCCGCATCGAAGGGAACAATTAAGAATAGAGCTATTGATAAATGGGATGAAGCGGCATCCTTGCACATAGGAGAGCATAGCAATTGTACCAAGTTTGTAGGACCCAATTTCCCAATTGATGATTTTATAAGGGCTTAGCAATTAAGTAATGATATTTCATCTCTGCAAAGAAATTAGAGTTTCTGAATGCTTAAAATTAAGTTTTACACGTAAAACTTAGACTTAATTCGCTGTAGATGTGATTAGAATCCACTCTACTCGTCAACTCAAGGTAATCTCCACTTTAATTAGACGAACACAAAGGGCCATCATTTAAACTTCGTGCGGCCTCACCCTACATCTACACCTTACCTCTACTTTTAACAGCCAAAATGTGTACAAAATCAAACTTAATTACTAATTACAAAATCCTACATGTCTCGGAATGTGTAGATGAAATTTCAGGAAGGGACTTCAATCACTACGCTTGCCAAGAATTTCTTTTGTTCACGTGGCCAGCATTAGTAAAGAATAGCAGGTCGTACACCCTTAAAAAAACGAAAAACCTTAACTCCGTCGGTTTTTTAGGTTTTAGAAGAGGGCAATTCTTTCCCGCATAGTTTTTTCTTTGTGCTGATAATTTACTTTTTAAAAAACCTTCATTATGGAAGTGGTAAATGTAATTTTAAAAGATAGAGTTCATGAGCGAAACGAGCCCGGATGAGAAGGGAGAAGCTAGTGCTCGCAATTTTTCAAATGCCAAACCGTGAATTTTTTTGGACAAATAGAGGTAAATTTGCTGAAATAGGTTCCTAGCATATTACATGAGAACATGAAATAAAATGAGGGTTGGTCAGTAAGTTGAAACTAATTTATGATGCGGAGGCTAGGTATAGTTTTGGAAGATATCTACAACATGGACGAAAGCGGCTCTAGGATCGGGATTGGGAAATATTAACTTGTTATAGCAAAGGAAAAAAAAGACAATCCACTTTGCTTTTCCCATAAATAGAGAATCTACTACTTTTAGAGAGGCTATTGGATCTAATGGAGAGGATGTGTCCCACCATAATACTCTATTACAGTACACCAAAACCTTTAAGATGTTATGAAGCTAGAATTTTACGAACTTCAATTGAAAAAAGAAAGCATGCTTTAAAGTTGTTAAAACTGGAATATATCAACGTGATTCATAAATTGCACTACAGAGACCTAAGCATTAAATATACCTCTTCTAGCACACTAGATGCCTTCTCTACACCATGGTACTCCTGAAAGACACAGTATAGCTATATATAACAAAATACTAGAAAATACTGAATTTTCAAAATCCCTTTGTGTAGGCATTCAACGAGTCTCTAATAGGGAGGCTCAGACTTAGATAACACAAAGTTTTGAGAGTAAAATTTGTGTGAGTCTTAGCCTCCTTAATTCAAGAATTGCAAACACTGCTGAATTGATTCACACAAAGTGAGATATAAGGTAGACGAAACTAGCCAAGCTGTAGAGATGCACACAAAAATACGCATCTAAGAAACAGCTACTAGTGGAGAGTAATTTGAAAATTGCAGATGAACGACAGATGGTGCAAAGATGAGAAGAAAATGATGTATTGAAAGAGGAATATAGCTGCACCCGAGGAAAATCAGCAAAGGGCAATACAGCAGGCAGGCGTAGTGCGTAGTGGAGGGAGGGGGTTGCCAAAGAGGCTCAGTAGAAGAGAATTAGCGATATAAACGAATAAATCTTGATGATGGTATGGCAATGAGAGTTTGATGGAGTCGTGAGGATGCAACAAATCGTTCATGAAATTTACGTAGAAAGTTGAAAGAGTCCGAATTCAAAGCACGAACCGAATTCTGAGAATAGACTAAACAGATTTTGAATTACCACTATTATTAATTATAAGCATTACTTTCACAGTGAATTAAAAAACATTTTTATTATATATCAATGACATATCTGTACGGATCATATAATTGATAAGGCTACCCATATTTATTTTAAAATCAGATCGAATATCTTCCTAGGACAAATTTGTCATAAAACTTATGCACAGCCACTCCCCCCAGCTGACCCCACATTGGGCACTTCTCCTGTTTCTACTTCTGAGAGATCTGGTTCACGTACTTTGTTCAAACAGCTGTAACATTGCCATCTCTGGGAGGCAACGCCGAAATGTTGAAAATATGGTCTTTGGTATGAAATTTATCGATTATTCCCCGCAAAAAAAAAAAAAAACATTCCTGACAAAAGGATACCTTTGCAAGATGAAGTCGGGTCGGAAGACTTCTCTCTCACTAATAATGGATTAAACAGAAGCAGCAGCAGCAAAAGGAAGAGAATCAAGATGCGGCAGCTGGATCTAAAAAAAAAAAGGTGACGGCTGCTCAATTGCGTGTACAAAAAGGTATCACTATCGAATACTCCCTCTTTTCTACCGGCCTATGAGCAGTCTTCGCCAGATAAATTAACTATAAGCTACGGACCAGATCTTTCTGAGCTTTCGCTCCCCTCAAATATGTTTACCGAATTTCCAGACCCCGATGATACCCTGAATTTTAAACTTACAATCAAGCCAGACGAGGGCATATATAAAGGCGGCTGTTTCCACTTCAATTTTGCTATCTCCCAAAACTTTCCTCACGAAGCGCCAAAGGTAAAATGCATAGAGAAGATCTACCATCCAAACATCGATCTTGAAGGAAATATCTGCCTCAATATCTTGCGTGAGGACTGGAAACCGGTCCTGAATCTACAGAGTATAGTGGTAGGATTACAGGTTCGCAACTGGAATTCTCTTTTATATTTCTTTCCAAGTTTCTTTATTATGTATTTTTCATTAAGAAAATCAGCCAAATTGTTTGAAGTTTTAAATGAGCCATTTTATAACGTTTTGGTCTCTCTTTTTAGTTTCTCTTTTTAGAACCAAATCCCTCGGATCCGTTGAATAAAGAAGCTGCTGAAGATCTCCGGAACCATCGTGAGACATTCGAGAGAAATGTTAGAAATAGTATGGCTGGCGGTACTATCAAGGGTCATACATTTGATTGTGTGATATAAACCTGAGAAACTGATGAAGTGAAAAAAAATTAAAAAAATTCGTTTTCAAGTATAAATTATTTTACGAAATAATTCATAATGGATGACTTGATGAAAATGATAACTTCTATTGAAAGCGTTTTGCTGTTTAGCTGTAGCAGTTATCCATTATCCTTTGTCTTTAGCTGCTTATGTAGGTTAAAAACGTCAATTAATCAAAATTATCCATCCAGTTTTATTATTTTCTTGTCTTTTATTCTCTCTGAAAATTTGAATTATCACAATAAAATCTTAACACGATGCTCTGATCTCTTCTCTCAATAAGTGAGGATGAACTTTCCTTAATCATATCCTATGGTCAAAGACAACAAAAGAAAACACTCACTGACTTTAATTAATTGATCGTAACACAAACTTTCTATTGTGAAATATAGAATAATGCAGTTTCGATTATGTGACAATAGAACCTATTAATCGTTTTTATAATTATATACAGCAACAGTTAAGTATCTTTCTCGTACGCCAGTTGACAACGCCCTTAAATGGGGTCCTCAAAAAAGTCAGTTGCAGGAGTACATATAGGGATTTAGGGCGTGGGTTTAATTTAATGAATCAGCGGATATATCTTTGAAATGAAACAAATTGCTTATTTTGAAACACCAATTCGCAAGTCTGCACCAAATTAAAAAAAACGTCTTGAGATCACCATACTTCGGCGTGCATACAGGTACCTTGTAACATTGGAAAGATGGCGGGTCTATGCATAAATCTGATTTGCGTGCGCTTTCTACATAATTCAATTTTTCACGTTGGGTTTCAAAGCCTTCTGATGTTAAACATCTACTTTCAGAATTCAACACAAGTATAGCATGATTTGAGAGCATACTGATAACGAGTTGTAGATACAATAAAAAAGATCACCGAAAGTTACAAACAGGAAAATATATAATTTTCTTCCTAATCTTGACCATTCCTCAAACAAACAAAGATAAATGATTAACAAATCTTTTCCAAGTTCTTGGCATTGCCTGCTATTGTATTCTCCGCATAAGGTCTGCGATAATTCCTTTTAACTCACAATAAACTTTTGTTTCCCTAAACTTCTCGAAACCTCTCATGTCACAAGTTAAGCGCTGATAATAAACCACATCAGCAGAATCAACAGCCAGCGATGTTACTTTGTTTTCTTGAATTACATGTTCAAGCGTAGAGTAGAACCAGATTTGAATGTCTGCCTTTGAATCTGAAAGCGTATGGCGAGTAAAATGCAGAAAGGAAAAGACTTGGTCGGAAGTCGACTAGTCCCGACTAACTGTCAATGAGGCGAAGATGTTGTGGCTACAGGAGTGGATGGGTTGATGTGTAGGTGTTACTTATTACAAAGTTCAAACAAGAGACACATCCATCTCAATAAAGAGCTTTGCGCGCCAGTTTGGCCACAGATGAAGATTAGCTCACGTCTCAAAGGGCCCTTTCATCCAGATTCAACCCATATTGAAACTATCAAAACAGACACAGTCAAGAAGATGTAGATACGAGTATCACTGTTTTGACCTTGGAAAGCGCCTCGTCGATATGTAGCTCTGAATTAGTACTTCGCTAAGCGAGAGCCTATTTTCAGCTATTATTTTGACATGATTTTCACTTGCATCAAAACTTCTTATTGAAAGATTGATAACTAGCCGCTGAAATTTTTTCATTATATTCTTGTCCTCACGTAGCCTCTTGAACAGTCTAGATTTCGACAAGTATTTAATTAAAATTCTACATCAAAATAAACTTCTCTAAAAATCTTTGAAAGCCAATTCAACAAAATTTGACTAATTAAGCGCTGCATATAGATATGGAGTTTTTGGGTCGAAACAGTAACGCTCTCCAAGAGCATAACGCATGCTGAAAACATTCCCGTTAAATCGCGATTTTGTAAAAGAAAGCGCAAAGATATACACCACTTAAAATCCTTAAAAGTTCTTAATCAAATAAAGCAAGGGGACTGACTATCCAACTCCCGAGAGCGGCGCGGGGTTCCCTGGTTAGCGAACAGTTAAAACCCCTTCACTCATTATCCGAGAAACCTCGGAAACCAAAATTAATAGGAACCCCTTCGTTACCAATTAAAATGTCTCCTATCGAGTCATGAACTTTTTCATTCTGAGAAGAATTATGCAATCTTTTTCTTCCTGAACTCCAAATCTTACTTGGTCTCATCATATTACTATCACATTTGATTCATCTACTGCTTGATTTGTTCAATGCAAGTGCATGTTGTAGCTTGTAGCTTGTAATAATTTATTTTCATTCACCATTTTTGACGAAACCTTTAATTTTTTCGCCCTGAAAATAATCGGATGGCAACGGCCGATAAGTAAGAAAGCAAAGTGGGGAGAAGAGTTTGAATACTTGAGAAAATTTATTTGTATTTCAAAATTCGATATTCTGTCGACAATTGAATTCTTTTTCTGTTCTGTTCTGTCTTGTCTATTTCCCTTAGAATTCATTTTCGGGCTTTTGAAAATACGAACAGGGGCAAGGAAGACTATGAAAAACTATTATAAACACCAACCTCTCTACTATGATTATTTTGATCCGAGTTTGTCCCTGAGAGTTCGTCCCATCTGTTACGTTTCATTCCCTGTCAATTTCTTTTGACTGAGTCGTATCAGTAGCTTGACTCCTTGGCCTAAGTCAGATAAATATCCAGAAATAGGCTTTGTGTGTTTGTAATTATCGGACGAGCGGAAATGAATATAAAGAGATCAATTGCTTCAGGAAAAAAATGATCCAAAACTTTTACACTCTTTATTGCTTCTTTATGCTTTGCTAATTATCCTTACAGTCTTTACCGATCTGCACATTTCTCCTGGATTTGCGCAAAAGACATTCATTCTATAACCAAATTCAAGGTCAATTCAGTTCATTTCGTAACAAATATCGGCAGATAAATGTCTTCATCATGTGCTATCCGGACTTCCTCAGTTGCATTGATCTGGTTGTTAATTATCCGCCAAAGCGTTGCATCACCTATGCCGTTACATGTGGTAAGAATATCATAAGACTTTTTATCCCATTAATCTAGCCTGATGAAGTCCTTAAGAGATTATTCTAAGAAATAATCATAGAAACGAGATAACACAGTCAGCCTCAATGTTCGCTCACCAGTAGCGGATGCCGAAATCCATCCTAGATTTGCAGGTGTCTTTTTTGGTGGGTTAGCAACAACAGTGGTCGGGAATGCTCTCGGTGGTGCTATTACTCCAGTGTTCGCAAAGGTGGGTGAAAAAATTGGTGGAGGCAGACCGCAACCAGAAGAAATTCCAGAAGAAGATCAGACCGAGGAAGCGCCTGCAGAAACGCCCGCAGAAACGCCCGCATCAGCGCCCGTAGCAGCGCCCAAAGCAGCACCTTCAACAGCGCCAGCAGCAGCACCTAAAGCAGTAACAGCAGCAGCACCTGCAGCGGCGCCTGCATCAACGCCCGCAGCAGCGCCAGCAGCAGCGCCTGCATCTCAAACAAAGCCAACTAAGCCTCAATCTCCTGTAGAGGAATCATTTGCAGAGGAATCACTTGCAGAGGAAACAGAAAAGTCATCCAAATCATCCAAATCATCCAAATCTGAAAAGATAAACAAGTCGGGGGATTTGGAGGAAACAGAATCCGCGGAGGATGAATAGAGAAATGCCCGGGGCAAAACAGATAAACCTAGTCTTAAAGATGCCTAGATCTAAATCTTAAAAAAAAATTTAAAAAAGAAAGAGACTCCATGAGAAAACTGGAATGAACTCCTCCTGGTAAGAGAGAGATGACTTTTTGATTGTTTAGGTTTCTTCTTGGTTACGAAAGCTTGGCACTGAACTTATCCTACAAAAAGAGGTTTTTTTTTCTGATTTTCCTCTTGATACAGCAGTTCACTTAAGTCATCAATTTTTATTAGGTAACTCTTATCATCACATTTTTAATTTATGGAGGAGGGGGGGTGTGTTGGGCTTGGATTTTTTTTCGGCTCTTACTAAGGTCCAAAAAAGATCCAAATGACAAAATAAAAAAAACGGGGGGGAAAAACATTTTTTTTTTTTTAATAAACCTAAGCCTTAATTGTATTTAAACAGAAAAATTAACAGAGTCAAAAAGTTATACAAAGAAGATTAAATTTAACAAATCTTTGAGCCTTCTCTTTTCTATGTAAGATTACGAGACAATTCAATCTTGATGAAGAAATTGTCTTATCGAGCTAAACCCCCTGACAGACCGACGCAATCTCACAACCACTTTTGCCAAGCACTCATAAATTATCACAATCTATTGTTTACCTCAGTGTAGGCAGCCCATAATCAACAGAAAAAAATATTAAAAAAATATCCAAGTAGGTAGCGAATTGATCTAACCAACGAAGGGAAGACCTTGGAATCATACATATAACTCACGGGAATCAATCTAAGTTCGTGGAGTCCTTAGTGCCAGCCAGGCCCAGAAATTTAGGTAACAGAGGCGAAGAAGGACGACGAAATTTTACTTTGGAGAACGAAAAACCCATAGAGAACGATAGATGTATGAAGAAGATGATGGACGGGGAGGAACGTATAGTGCGAAACTTGATTTGTTTGAGGATAGATAGCTCTAACTAGAGGGAGCCAAAATGTGGAAATGAGTACGTGTTTTGTTTGCATCAATCAAGCTTCTAGGAAATCCATTGCGTACCAATGGAAAAAAGGAAAAAGAAGAAAAATCATATAAAATGATCGAGCAAACATTCTTGATTGTCTAGACTGATACCGAATACCATCTTATACTACGTGGGGGGTGAGGAAATATCAAAAAGGGGTACCTTAACTTCTTAGGGAGTGAAATCTATACATCGATGGAGGTACACTTGAACAACCAAAGGTTATTCGAGAGTTTTTCCCTTTGATGGATATTCACAGAAGAGAAAGCACAGGAGGTAACTTCATATATCATAGTGGTATTCGCAAAAGCTGTTTAAGTGTGAGTATCAAATTATTCTAAATTACATATTCATGATCACTTGCCCTTGATAGTCAACGCTTCAATCCTCTCAGCTTGCCCTGTGCATAAATGTTAATTTCCATAAAAAAAAGGATTTCGCAACAAAAAGCTCATAAAAATTTATCTATACTCACACTTTGACAAACTTTTGATGGAGTTATTAAAATGCTTCCCGAATTTCCCGAGCCCTTGTATTAGCTAACTCAATAGCTTCAAGTCTTTTCTCCTCCGCGTAATCCTGTAAGTTTTGATAGGCCATTATTGCATTTCTGAACTTAGATGCGGATACACTCATGACGAAACCATCAATTATATGCATGAAATATTCAATGCGACCATCGATATCTGAGGATTTCACTGCATGAATCGAGTAAAATGTAAGCACACCAAAAACATATGTACAAGCAATCGTGTGCGCCTTGCCATCTAGTATCGATGCATCGTGTCCCCACGATCTCAGGGCAATTTGGCCCCTCTCCCCCAACGCTCCATAGTACCGAGCTTGAAGTTCTGCTATTGTTGGAAGACCTTCTGGGCCCTTC
>PEDP01000651.1:0-19713 GCA_002918395.1 Erysiphe pulchra | reverse complement strand
ACTGTAGATTTGATACTACTTGATCCATACAAATTATTAAATGTAGAAATTAATTAATGAAGAAGTCGTTGGGCTTTAAGCTGATTATGATTGAATTCTGGTGTTTTTAGTGGGTTTTTTGATTATTCAGCGCCGCGGGGGACTCACACAAAAACGCTCTGCACAGATTTGTGCAGGTTGCAAAAGAGATGTCTGAGTGTACCTACTAGTTAAAACTCTCCATGAAAGTACTAGTCGTGATAAGAATCAACACCAAATTGACTCTAACTTAGGGCTCATAAAAAATTATCATTATTACACGGTAATCTCTAGATACTTATGTTTAATTACGGTTGCCAAAATGGCCTTTTACCAATATCGTTGTGGGAAGGTGTGAATATTTCACAAATAAATGTGATACTACATGTCATTATAACTTCCAAGAAGTCCGATAACATTAGTATGATCTACTAGAGCCCGCAAGTGACTCAATTTCATCTCCCTCGCATTCCGATTCAAATGGCGAAGCTACGGGATGAAGATCATCGTATCGCTCGAGTATCAAGTGATATTTCAAAATCATTACTACCGCCTTCCGATGGCCAGCGAAGCTACATTTGAAAATTTTTTAATATACATCTAGAAAATTATGTGTTCGCAAGATTTCCTTTTCTATCATTTTTTTCTGCCTGTCAATAAGGGAAAGCAGGGGTTATGCCGTGAGCAAAAGCCCATATATATTCAGTTGTTACTTCAGGCCGCTGATTGGCGTCTTCATGCATTGTGGAGCTTACCTTTACCTGTTTCGGCTAGTGCAATACTGATAGGAGATTTTTGACGCTTGCTGTTCCCCTTCCTGCCCAATAGGGGAGTCCCACGGGTTCCTGATCAACAATTCCATAACTCATGATTTAGTAGTCTTAGAGAAAAGGGCTTTACTTTGAAACAGAAGAGAAAGTGAATAAAAAGAGTTTACGGGTCTTATGTAAGGTAAGCGTGGAAAAACTCAAATCCTAGTTTAATCATATCAGATATAAAAATAGATCAGATGGACGTTCAACTTTTGAATGAAGGTTTGATGAGAGTTTTTTTAAAATGCGCTTTGTTGTATGATTACCAGTATTTCTAGGTTTTTGAGCGTTTTGATACTATAAAAAGCCATCACCTAAAGATAAAGGCCATTAAGCGAAGGCTGAACTCTCGCATGGGCAACTTTGGACTGGTAGGGATATCCCCAGTTAAACACATTTCCCCAATTTTGCTGAAGCTTACATTGGGCTAAGCTGAAATAAGATTAGCATCCATCATTCCAATTCAAAATAATGTCACTCCACTTGCTGAGAACAACAAAAACGTCATTAAGAGACTGGGGGTATTCAAGGCAGCTTAAGAATACTCTCTATAATGTCGTCTAATCGTTATAGTTCGTATGGAGGAAATCAATATCAAAATGCGTCTGCGGTGGAATCTGGAATGGCCGGCAATGTGCGTGGAAACTCATCTAAAGAAAACCTTTTCTTTTGAAGAGCTCGAAGTAGGAATCCGAAGCTAGATCAGGTTGCTGACACTCTCTCTTTCAAGAACCAAGCTCTTCCCCATGAACTCTCTCAGTTGTCTGCCGATCCAAATTCAAATTTTCAACCACAAGCTATGCAAACACCTACAGTTCTTTCACAACAGGATTTCCTCGCACGTGTCGACTTAGTAAAGTCTGAAATTCGAACTCTGACATCCAATATTCAGGAAATATCAGCTCTACATAAACGTGCTCTATCATCGCCCGATAGTAGCTCTTCAGGACAATTGGAAGATCTAGTAACAGGCACACAACTTAAAAATGCTCAAATCCGTGACCAGATTAAATTCCTCGAAGGTGATGCTGCGAAGACGCAAGATGGATCCAAAAGTGTCAAATCAAAACAAACAAACCAGTTAAAAAGTGAATTTGGAAAAGTGTTAAACACTTATCGTCAAGAAGAATTGACTTATCAAAGTCGATATCGAGAACAAATTGCTCGGCAGTATCGAATTGTAAATCCAGATGCCTCTGAAGCTGAAGTAGAAGAGGCAACTAACCTCGATTGGCGCTCTGAAGGAGTCTTTCAAACAGTGGTACGTTTTAGTATTGAAAGACAGTTCTAGCCTTTATTCTATATGACAATTTACTAATTTTGGCTTAACAGCTTAAAGGCAATCGCTCTGGTCATGCAACTACCGTACTTGGTGCTGTTCGTGCACGTCACAATGAACTTCAACGAATTGAAGCAACTCTTACGGATTTAGCTGCTTTATTTGCCGATATGGCACAAATTGTCGAGACGCAGGACCCAATTATTGAAAATACAGAGCAAAATGCTATGCAGACTACTGATCATGTAGAAAAAGCAAATATTCAAATCGATGAAGCTAAAAAAAGTGCAGCTCGAGCGCGAAAATTAAAGTGGTATTGTCTATTAGTTGGTGTTCTAATAGTATTGGCAATTGCTCTCGGAATTGGATTAGGTGTAGGCCTAACCAAAGCATCAGCCAAAACTGCAAACACTGTCGTTAATCAAACGCCATAGAATCTTTTTCTCTCTAAAATGAGGTGTGGAGTTCCTGTTTGCGGAGTATTTGTTTTCTACTTTTGGTTTGTTCTGGCATATTTCGTTGGGCCATTAATTTACAACTTCGGGGATAATACAATCCTGTAATTTTGATGTCATGAATTTTGAATTAAAAACATAAAAAGTGATCAGAGAAACAGTAAGTTAATGAGAAGACTGGATGGATTGGCCTGAAAAAGGGTGGTGTACGTCAATGAAAAAAAGGACATTTAAAATAATTTATAATCAGGGTTCTTTTATTTAATACTCAAGAACCAAAAAAATACATTAATAGATTACTTATTACATTACAGTAAAAGTCTTCTAAGGATCTCCATCAGTATAAATGAATATGGCTAACAATTTAACACCAAATTTCAACTAAATGAATGAAACCGAGGGGATCAAAATCATTTAATACATATAAGTTGAAACACCTAATTCTCGCTACACCCCCCTCAAGCCATTTTTTTAGCCCCATTCTCTCGAAGTCTATTTTATAAACACAGTTTTTCCATCAATGCACTTCAAAATTGTTATGAGAAATTATAATAGAAATTTAATTATAAAAGATATCTTCGGCTTCTCTCTCTTTTTATTGAGGGTCTCAAGAGCCTCTGAACCCTATTTCTGAGCTCCATAGATATCATTAATTGAAGTAAATTTTGATTTGAGACTCAATTCAGCTCTTTTTTTTTTTTTCTTCTGTGGCTGACTATCGGCAACCTTAGCTTTTTAAATACTTCAAGAACTTGTACCAACTGAATGTTCTTTTTCATCAAAGCCATTTATGACTTTTTCTAAGAAAAGTTCATGAGGTTTGGTTGGTTGAATTGGCCAGGCTGAGCCCTTCAGTCCTTCATACCTCCTCAATATCCACCAAATAATTGCTTGCATATCTGAAAAGCCTCAATAGTGAAAAAAAAATTTTGGCCCTTACTACATGTCTCGGAAGATCTTTTTCTTGGCACTTGTAAAGACTACTGCCAGTAATTCAACTCGATACTTCAAGGGCCGGAGAAACTTAATATTAAATTCGGATTAAGTCACTTCAGTTGGCACAGTTGAAGTACCCCACTCCAGTAGAGTCAATTGCTTTTCATGTCGTGCCTGCAAATACACCATTCTTGTTCTGCATTCAAGATCTGGATAGAATGGGCGTAATGCTCGATAACTTGTAAAATCTCTTAATACAAGGAGACAAGAAAATACTGGATATTCGCAAATTCCTTAGTATCCAATACTTCAAATGGCATCCCTGGTGTAGAAATTATTCCAAAACTTGTACTACTACAGTTAAGTTTATGTTGATGACGTGAGCCCTTAGGACGACACCTTCCTATTTTAATTATTTTTCATCTTTAGGTTCACAATCATAATCCTGGGTATCTTCTAAAACTGATTCAGTATTATCCTCGTAATTGTTATCTAAGTTTACATTTTCTGTTACAGGTTGATCTCTATCATAAAAGTAAGGTTTTACCACTGTACATCAAAATTTAGTAGCTCCATATGGCATTTGAATTATGCATTCTTCGCTATTAATTTCCAAGAGTGTGAAAGGTCCCCGTCCATCCTTTATTTTCTCTCCAAACCCTTACAGGTCATAAGACAAGTAAATTTAACGTAGGCAATACGTTGGGACTATTATGTATAGCTATTGCATCTTCTACGCTCCTCTTTGCTTGAAGTTTTTGGATTTCTTTCATAGCCTTTTGATTTGCTTTCGCTCTGAAAATTACTGAGAGGGAAGGAGGAGGGTTTTCAGTCATACGGGGATAAGCCCCCAAAACGAGAAGGGACGGAACAATTCCATCAGATCCAGCTGAATCATTAACAGTTTTCACAGCCATTTGTAAGATTAGCTCTTTGCGAACTTTTTGGCCTTGGAGTTCCGAAGAAATAATTTCATAAGCTCGTCTAAGTGGCCCAATGGTATCTTTCAACTTTTCCTATGCTGTTATGAGATTCTACAGGAACTTCCTCAACTTCGATTGCCATAGACTTGGCATTATTTCGAAATTGTGATGGAAACAAAGTTTGTTGCGTGAATATCAATTGATTAAACAGCTATGCGAAAAGAAATCTATTTGAGAATATACCTGAGGTTATATACATTACTCATTACTCTTGTTACTTGGTACATACCAAAATCTTAATGACAGACGTCGTTGAAAATGCTCTATGAGTCAACCTAAACAGAATAAGTTCTGTCGTAGATATATGAGACTATTGACAGATTATTGGCAATCTATTGCTAAAGTAGATGAAAATCAGCGATATCAATAGTTTAACGAAAGTGTAATTACCGTGCCGATCATAACGATCATTTGGTTAATCTGTTATTCGCTTAAGCATTCGTCTAAGCCCAATCTGGCGGTTAAACCACCGTAACAGAAATACAGCCTAAGGAATTGTTTTTCCAGCGTCTGTCTTAATTCTATCAGGAGGACCTAAGTAAACATCAATCCAGCAAAGTTTCAAATCCTCCCATACAGTCTCGGCTGACATGTTTGAGACAAATCGAGCAGCCTGAAAAGAAGTCAACGTATCTACAACATGAAGTATTGGTTTTCCATCAATATAAAAAATATCAATGACTATTTCATAATTAAATTCTTATTCTTTTGGCAATTTTAACTTAAACCTGCTCGGAGATTTACTATTCATTTGACATTGATGGCAAAATTTTGTGATCTTTTTAAGTAGCTTGATATTAACTTCATGTCCTGCTCTTTCAAGAACTCTATGAAGTTGTTGAAAAGATGGATGCCCGAAGCGTCTATGTAACTGGCGTAATTGCGGTTCGGTTAGATGGCACCATGCAATACTTGTTCGAGGTGAAAAAGCATCATGAATGGATGTCCAAATTTGCGAATAACTGGTATTTTCTTGTCTCCTTGTATTAAGAGGGTTTTCAAGTTATCGAGCATTACGCCCATTCTGTCCAGATTTTGAATGCAGAACAAGAATGGTGTTATTTGCTGGCACGAAATGAAAAGCAATTGACCCTACTGGAGTGGGTACTTCAACTGTGCCAATTGAAGTAGCATGACCTAATCCGAATTTAATATTAAGTTTCTCCGGCCCTTGAAGTATCAAGTTGAAATAATGGCAGTAGTCTTTTCAAGTGCTAAGAATTGTGGCTCACCTGCAGTAGAAACTCCTGCCGCACCACTATCAGGCATTAGACTATGAAATTCCCTTTCTGAGTATCTTGCTTCAATCTTATACTTTTCATTATCTGTAACTTGTTTAAACATGTCGTGCTTAGTCACTGCATGAAAAATTGACTGATTAATAAGGATTGTTAATGCATGTCGAAGATTTAATGATCCACAGTCATTAACATACTGTTCAACACAATCAAACTTATTTTCATGGACATCTTGCACAAGTAGAAATTGGTTTATCTTGTCGACATCATCTTCATCCTGATGATGGTTTGTCAATCCTACGACTCCTTCAACAGTTGCCAAGAAAGCTTGAAAAGCTGATATGCTCCCATTCTTGTTTAAATGGAATGCTTGTTGTTGGAATTTCTCAAAACCCTTTTTGCGTTCCTCGAGGGTATGCTTGGTGGATCAACAACCCGATCTTCCACAAACAAAACATTTTAACTTTGGTTGGTTGATTTTTGTGCGATAGTCATTTGGCCCATTAGATCTGCTAGTTGCATTGTCTCTACCCTCTTTATTGTGCACGGTGTCTGGCATATTTCCTTTCTCTCACTAATCCCTTGTTTGCTTCCTATGTCACGTTGGTTATATTTTCGGTCAGTCCAGAATTGATCTTCAAACTTTTCTGTCTGAGCTATTTTCCTATAACCTGTAGTGAATTTTTCAGTTTTCACAAACCAAAGTCTATTATATTTTGCGTTTTGTAGTTGAGCTTTTACTTCATAGAATGAAGATTTTGGGTTATTTAGAGCAACTTCACATTCAGGAATATCTTTACAAGCGTTTAGAAGTTGATCCCTTAGATTACAACCTTCTTTATATGAAATAGAAAGTCCAGCCTAAATTTCGGTTAGAATTTCAACTAAAATTTCATAGCATTCTAGTTTGCTTTTTGTAGGGTTATCTTTCATTGCAGATTTGAAGGTGGTTGTTCTCCATCTTGAAAGGTATTCCTGCTTATTTGCATGAGTCTAAATGCTGATTTTTTCAATGCTATCATTGTTTTGAAGGTAATTGAATTTTCAATAACAATTGCTTCATAAAAATAATCACTTGCTTCGTCTTTGAGCATTAACGATTAAGCAATGTGATAGTTTTGTTTACCTATCCCTGCATTCTGACATAAGTTGTAAAAGATTTTTAACTTTTTGTCCAGAATATCAAAAAGTCTACCAATGTACTGTTTGTTCTTATTATGGTAGAACTTTTCAAGGGCAGTGAGTCGCACATGAAATCCATCTGGAGCTTCAATAGCTGGCAAATCTTCAATGGTCGAATTATTTTGCACATTTCCATTCGCATCCTTTGTGGGTAAAATCTTTTGAGGTTTCAAGTTATAAGAAACAGTGTTTAAATTCAGATTCTTGAAAGATTCTGTAATTTCTCTCTCTGGGGATTTCTCTTTTTCAAATTATTTGTTAGGACTAGATTGCTCTTCTTGAAATTTATCTGCCACAGGTACAGTTTCAACTTTGAATGATGGATTAAAACATTCATTTAGTCCTCCATCCTCCATTCTTACATTGTTGCTCCTGAATCTGCTCCGGAGTCCATGTAGCCGGGGTATCTTGTTGTAAAATTTCGGCAAGCCTCTTACTGATTGTTCTTTTGTCCTTAGCTACGAACACACCATTTTGGGGTAGAAAGTTCTATAAATATCTGTATTTATCATGGCCTAGGCGAAAAAATTCACTCTCGGTCCATCCCCAAAAATCTTCTTTTGAAATTTTCCCAAAGGATATGTCCAATTTCGCCCATTTCTTTGTACCACCAAATTCTAGATAGGACGAAAGTTCTTAGTTCTTTATCTGGTTTATTTTCTCTTTTGATGATTAGGTCCCTATTTCCCCACAAGGTTTCATGAATAGCATATTTGAAGCGATCAAATTTAGCAGGTCGGGTAGCCATGGTTGAAATTCAAATTGTAGAATATCAAGTGAATAAACTTGATTTTTTTTTTTTCAGTAAAGCTTGAACCGATTGAAGGTGCTTCTTAATTGATTATTATCGGATTTAATCAAGCTTGAGCCGGATTAGAGTACTTGTTGATCAGATATGTCTTTAGATCAATCTGCAATTATCACTTATAGTGACTTAGCAGAGGAAAAATGTCAAGAAATTGACAAACAATTTGATGATGCGACAAGCCAGACACAGGATACAGAACAATCTGGATTGAATGGTGACAACATAAGCACACTTGCTGTCAGCCAGCCGCAACAAGTTCAACAAAATCCAGTAAAAATAAATCCGGAAAGAATTACTCGATTATCGACAAAAGACGACAAGCTGAATTTTGATAAAGTAATATAGGAACTTGAGCAATGGGACTTAAAAATTATTCAAATTGACAATAAATATTTGGCAAAAAAGATTTCCAAGTTTATTGCAGTCGGGTCTACAGTTCATAAATTAACGTCAGATGAACTCACAATCGTGGCCAATATGAAGGGCAAATACATCAATAAAGAAGAAAAGCTGATTCATAATAATGGAGGCATGACCGTTCCTGATACTGTTACTGGATTGATGGCAAACGGCACGAAATTCTTGGATGCAATAATTTATCTGGATCTGGAACCAAATAGAAGACCAAAGCCATCACCATCTGATATGCACGGCAATGACGATGAAGAATTGAAAATACCAACCTACGATGATCTTTCAAAACTCATCACCTACATATTTGTTGTCTTCTTTTATGTTTTGATTCGAGCTCATGTTCCCTCGAAAAACAAAGATAACAAGGGACAACCAATGCCAAAATTTATTACTTTATTTTTGGGAGTAACAGATCCAATTGCAGATATAGTTGACTATATAGCTTCTTTTGATTTACAAAAATTAGACCCATCCTGCTACAGCATGCGCCGGCTCGTAATATAAGTCAGGAAGCCATAAACAGTATAGGGCTGGGTGTGGCTGGATATAGGCTTGTTTCTGTGTTTAACATACTTAAACCGGATCTGTACTGTGAAGCACCTGTACCAAGTGGAAAAGTAGATATCAAGAAAAAGCCAAATTACATTGATACAGCAGTCTCGGTTGCCAGATCATTTGTCACAGCAGGACACTGTTGGGATTTCCACCCGGCTACTCGCAATCCAAATATTATCACTAAATATGGTAATATCAACAAAAATGCAAGCAATTTATTGACTGAGTGCTATACAAAAGATACATTGTTAAGTTTGGTCAAAATCAAGAAATTGGCATTGGTGCCACAATTTGATCCATCACATACTAACTTCAGATTATGGGATGAAACAATGGTGTACAAAGCTACCAAACCTATCTTTTCACGTAAGCCTTAAATCAGTCTTGAACAATATGAGTTGTAGATTCTTCAAGCTTTGTCCGGTTCAATGAGTTATGAGTTTGGAATCAAAAGAATCTTGTAATATTTATAGACATATTTCTTCCATTCACAATTAAATTTATACATTTTACTGCAAACATGTCTTTGTCCCAGAAAGATTCACAGAGAATTAAGGCAATTGCCTCGAGAATTAAAATTCCAAGATCCGGCTCTACTTGTTAAAGCTAGTTACGCTGCTGAAATCTTTTATCAGGGTTCCGTGAGTTTTCACGACTTTATAACATTTTTCAGAGATAACATCAACTTACTCTGACCTTGAAAAATCTCAGTGGAAAGCAATGCTCAAGCGTCGTCTTTCGTCAGAGCTTAATCGTACCCTTCTCAGTGCATATAACATCCCTAATGAACACCACGCCTACGTGGCTTACTTACGTGACAGTATTTGTTTTTCAGCGATTCGACTGCGTAGGGTAGATCCTGGAATACCGCACTCTTTTGAGGCTTTAGATCATTGTTTTCATTGTTCTCAGTTTATCGTTTGGTGCATGACATTATATCCATTGTGCCATCATAATCTTTCTTCCACAACAAAGCTAACTTTCAAAAGTGTTACGTCACGAATTCACCTTATTTACTAGAGTTGTCAGAGACTTGGAAGTCATGTATTTATAATATCGCCTAGTCACTTGAACTAGGTTAATCTTAATAATATATTTTAACTAGTTTTATCTACTTTACGCTTATTGCTTATTTACCAAGAGAGGTAAGTAAATAATTTACATCAGTATGAGATTCTCACATCTAGAAATGGAAATATAGCTCTAGGACCTCAAGAAAATGTAGTGGAGAGCCAATTAGAATTAATTAGTTGATGTTTTGTTGTGCTACACCGGAGAATAGGAAAGCAGATCATTAATTTTTCGATGAAAAAAAAGGTTTTTAGTTCATCACCACCCAAAAAAACAATATAACAACAATTAATTACCAAAAAAAGAAAAAACCTAGCTTTTTAACATATGTCTTGAACATAAAGGGATTCTGTCATAAACGTATCAAATAAGATGGATTGGCAGCTATTTCTACAAAATGAGATAAGTAATTGGCTTGAACTATTACCATGTTGGATAACGTAAAAAACAACCGATACCGCTACATAACACCAACATGTTGACTTCATGCCTAGATAACATAGCCACAGAATAAATACATATATTTGCATCTCCCTAACAATTGGCTCTACCGATCACCAATGGAAGAAAGGAGACTGCTACTGCCTCCTATATTCAGAGCTATTTTTTCTCTTCAAACAACACTTTTTGCCCCCCTTGTAACAGTCCATTGCATCAACAAAAGGGCCTCTCAGACTTAGAACTTTTCCTCACACAGATTTGTACAGAGCATTTTTGTGTCGGAATTTTGACCTTCCCTGCGGCGCTGAATAATCAATAGACCCATCAAAAACACCAGAATTCCATCGTCATCAGCTTTGATGCCCAACGTCATTTTCATTAGTTAATATCTACATTTCGTAATTTCTATAGATCAATTATTATCAAATCTAAATTCTCCAGAGTTTTTCCAGCAAGATTCGAGTATCTGGGAAGTTGTGATGGGTTAAATAAAATGAAGTGTTTTTCAAAACTTCCATTGATGTTTAACTAGGCCTGTAAATGCTATTTCTCAACATTTATTTTTGTTATAAATTGAGAATATGATTCAGAATTGAAAGCAACATATACTTTCATTTTAAGAAAAATAATTGAACCAAAATTGAAACAAATATGGAACTTTAAGTCGGGAGAAGTTATGAAATTGGAGATTTTTTGATGTGGTTTTTGCTGATTAAGCATCACGTGGAAAGTATAAATTCCTACTCAAAAATGCTCGACACAAATCAGTGTGAATTTTAATTCTAAGTCTGACCGGCCCTATTATTTATCAATAGTGAATACTATTCATGTCAATTTAAAATTATTTATTCTTAATTTCAGATAAAGATTCTGTAGATTTTCGAGCTAAGATTAACTTATAGTTGTGTATTATCTCTCGTACTGCTGTTTCGATAAAAGGGGTCGGTCAAACTCCAAGTTCGAATTAGTTTTCCACTTTCACTCAACTTCTATACCATACAACTCCTCACAATTAGCTTGAGATCTAGCTGTAAGAAATTTGAAGCCAGTTTCACAATTTTTACAGTGAAAAGAATGCACTACTAAAGGAGGCAAAAAGTGGCATTTGAGTGGCGGAAAATGGCCCTGAACACAAAAGTAACTCAATTTTCTTTAGTTGCTTATCGGTACATAAACGGCCTGGTTATGCCCAAAATAACTCTGGATATATGATAAAATCTGACTCATAAGATTTAAGAATACTTAGCGTTTAATATTTGAGCCAGCAAGATTCATTTTAACGCAAATTTGACAGTAATTTTAGTGTGTAAAATTGGAATGTTTGGAATGTTTCTTGAAAAGACATAACATCCCACAGCTGTACTACTAAGCGAGTGAGGCATGACCAACAGAATAAATATTGTTCGTGAGTTTTCCTTATGATTAGCACATTAAAATACAAAACAATAAAATTAGACTTTTATCAACTTATAAAATTTAATTACAGTCTTATGTTATGACCGAGTTACCAATGCCTAATACCGATGAATCACTAATTTCACTAATGTAAATTGGATAGAGATATTAGTGTTGACATAATTGGACATAAGCATAGTTAATTTATTTTTTAAGATACTTCGAGTTAGTTCATAAAGATTGCAATTCTATATTATGGATGCTTGTAGCGTTAGTGGTTTTGTGCAGCTACGGGGTGAGAAAACTAATTACAAACCCGTTGTAAATTTTACAGCAGTCTTTTTTTCCGATGACTGACCTAGAGTACTGAGTACTGCATCAACCCTGTCCTAGCTTACATTTTATCTTATGAATGACGGTTATTTACATTAAGATTGTGTCAATCCACAGACTCTGATAAACTGAATGCCATCTCTGTGGATACTTTATTTTCCAATAGAGTGTCCAAACTACTACAAAGAATTTGATTCGATAAATGCTCATGAATAAAATGGTATACTACATGGCAATGTGCTCGTAAATTAGTTAGAATCCAAGGATTTTTAAGGATTAAGTGGCCCTTGAGATTCGTGGAACTGCATTTTCTGCAGCTCCTAAGATGGAATTTCCAACGGCACCAATGTGCCACGCGTCCCACCAAAGATATTCATCGGGTTGTGAACAGATTTTTAAGTATTTAGAGTCAGGACTATTTGTTCCGTAGCGCTCATTGGGTCTTTCCAGTTGTGCACAAGCCTCATTTACGCTTTTGAATGCAAGCTTGCCTACTCCCACACTTTTATTAATTTGAGAGGAGGCTACTTGGTGATAATAGTTAAGAGCAAGATTCTGTAATAATTCTGGAAAGTCTGGAATAAGTAAATTACTGCTCATATCTTTCGCTGTTTTGTTGGAGGGGTAATTTTCGCTTAATATTGAGGATTGTGTAGTAGCCCATAAACGCGATAAAGTTTCAAGTTTATGGTTCCATCGCTCAGCAAGATAAACGGCGTTTCTCTGCTGTTCAGCTACAGTACTTGGTCTTAAAGGAATAGGTCTTTGACTTAGCCAGCCAGGGGCCAATGTTGGGTCAGGTACTTTTGGGAGAATAACTTGAAACTCATGGGGTAGATTTTCAGTAATCATAGTTTTGAACATCCTAAATACTCCATGAAGCTTATTTATCTGTGTTAAGATTTCCTCAAAACATTGATTAATCGCGATGAGAGATACATCACGAGAAAGATTGGCTAGAGAATATATGTCCCAGAAGCCTATCGAGATGACCAAAAAAGTGATACCTGGAGTGCCTAGAGTTGAAGTCGATGACAGATAGCTGGCGATTTGTGATTCCAAATCGGGCAAAAGATTCGAAGTATTAAAGAATGGGTCTGAACCCATATGAGCAGCCAATTGGATCTTGTTTGATATATATACCCCCGTGGGTGAGTAAACTAAGCTGTCTGATAGTGGCTGTGAAACTGCGTAGCTAACGTAGGATGAGCAATTGATCAAAAAGAAATATTAGCAAGGTAGCATGAGACGAAATGGACCGCCCAATTTACCTCATAACAGAGAATTTCTGGCCATGTTTTTCTCGCCATCCCATCAAATATAAGCGAGGAGTCAACCCATGAGTCTCCGAATACCACTATTTTCGTATCATTGGTTTGCTTTACACCTATGCCATGCCGTATTAAATTTTTTCTCAGCTGTTTAACAAAATTTACCAGTATTTCTCTAGGATTTCGAACTGTCGGCGGCAAAGGAAAAATGAGTCTTGTGGCTAAGATAGACACAAATACGAGAAAAAAGCAAGCAATAAAACGCTTACCCCGGATCAGCCACATATTTTCGTTGATGTCTCAGGGATCGTCACTACTTTGGACGGGCCTGCAGGGAAGCATGAATCTCGTCTCCTATGTAGGCAAAAATCATAAATTGTATTCAGCCTTATGGGGTGAAAGAATACAGTCAATGACGATTATAGAACGTTGAGCATGAGTTTCCGTTTGCTGATTCACACAAAGCCTAAGCTTTGATATTTTTGGCGAAGAACGAACTACTCATGACGTCATTTTATTTTTAACCGATAATCAGCAGTCTAATTACCTGTTTCTGGTAGATTAGGTCTTAGCTGAGTTATACACGCTAATTGGCCCACCCAGTTGGTAGTGTAATTTTATCTTAGATCTAATTTAGCGAGGTTTAAAAGTTCAAAAACCAATGATTGATTGCCCAAAACTGAATTTTAGCTTGATTTGATCTATTCTTATTAAATTATTTGATTTTTCAGCCACCTCCCTGTGCTATTTATATCTTTCTTAGTCCTGGTTAGGCTAGGTATTTTGCACCCCACTCACTCCATTCATATATGTTTCACAAAAGGAGATCTCAGGTTGTTATAGCTAAGTAACTTCGGATAAGGATATGAAATTCTCGGTTGCCAGCTTTACTCTTTAACATCTTATCGAAGCTAGTGCAAAATCTTGGGAATAGCTCTACAGAGTATTCTAGTAACGATACATATGGATATAGTATAGATTTATGTGACGGTTAGTAAGCCGAATAGATAAAATAGTAAATATTTTGTTGTGCTAACAAACTTTATTATTATTTCCAACTTTTGTTTTTGCTGTTGTGTTCATGGGTGTTATCATTTCATGTTGACCAGCCTAAATAATTAAATAATTAAAAATTGAAGCAATTTTTCTTTTAGGACTAGTGAATTGCTATTTTCGCTAGGCCGGCGATAATTAGTCACCTAATTTACTGATGGTTTTACAGAAAAAGTGCCTTTTAAATGATTTAAAATCCCTAATCTTATTAAGGCTTGAATCCGATAACTTGGTCATCACATTATCATCTCCATCGTGGGTTAACAATTGGAATAAATGTTTTCATTATATTCCATCAACAAAGAATTCTTTTCAACTAAGTTGACGGAAACCTTTGATCAATAGCGTTTTTTAATGCTAATTCACGATCCTTTCTCATAGCCATAAGCTGTAGTTTAAAGCCATCACGAAGGTAGACGACATCTATATTTCTCTCTAAAGCTTGATATAATTTGATTAGATCTTACGATCCAAAAAGCAAAGAGCGATGAAGTAATTACTATGATGATCCACCACCATAGAATGGAGAAAAGTCAGATTAAATTTATTAGCCTTATAGGTGCAATCCATCAACAGGATTTCAAAATGAAGTATTGCATGTTGGACGACCCTACAAACGGCAAAAAATATCAATGATAATCATCGCGAGGTATCTAGTTGGTACTGGAAAATTCTTTACAATTTGTATGTTCTTGCTCCATATTCATGATTAGGACCTAGGAATTGATTGGATCCATCTTTATTCCCGTACAGCATCATTTCTAATGTTATATATATACCCATGAGGAGCGGATATATTTGGGTCCTCGCTCTGAGGATTAAATCTTTTTTAAGTCAGTCTCTAGTTGAGAGTGAATCTTGAACACGACTTTTTCTTTCTAAATCTTGGCGACAGTGTTCGATAAAAGAGGAGCTTTTACTTGCTTGGTGATTATGTACCGAAACTCAGGATGTCAAATGACAAAGAAACCACTAACCATTAAAATCCTCTCTTACTTTTAGTGAGACCATAAATCCTGATTACAATATTAGTTTGTATAAGAGGTTTGAAAGGAAAAAAATCAGTTTGATAATTATCTGGTGTGTTGTCGAGAAGTATTGTTGTCTAAATATCTTGATTTAGACTTTCTTACGCATTTACAAACAACGTAACGTACTAGGCAGCCATTGAAACTATACATTTTTTGCGTTATGAATGCGTACTCAGGTTTTTTGGCATATTATTGGCAACAAGAGAAAAAGCTTAGAATGACTCAGATTTAGCTTTAGCGGGCAGTAAGTGACAGAAGTTGAATTTTTGATCTTATTACAGAATAGATATTTGACAAAAAGTCTAGGATAGATTGAAATCTTTTGTTGCATATAGTATTGTAAGGAAGTGACAATGTTGTAAGTATCAATTACATCATTAGTTCATCGTTAAGAATATTGGTTTGCTTATATCTTTGTTGACTAGGTAACATAAATAATATTCACGTATTTATGATTTAAACAGGGTCCCGTGAAGGATCCACTAAAATTAGCATTGCAGGGGTGCAATTATCACTTCAGGAGTTATCGGTAACACCCGATAAGAATCCTATGCCTAACAAAATAAACAAAACAAAACAATTAAATAAAACAAACTGTAAGCTGTGCGCATAGAAGTTTGACACTGGATCAGAAGGCATCGTGGTATACTGTTCAGGCCCTTCTCCTTTGCAGAGTTTGTGCATCCTGGGCACCCACCCCTCTCCAAATAGGAGATGGTTGGTTAGAGTCCATGAGGCCCAACTACATTTAGCACGGTGGATTTAGGATGATGAAAGCATGTCTGGATCAACCAGGGTCTTTAATTTCCTTGGTTGGATGATAGCGGATGAGGATAGACCACTGATGACGGAAAAGCGATTGTATTTCGTAGTAGCGTCTACGAATAGAATCTGAGGGGAAGGTCAGAGTTGTCTTTTGGATCCTACGTACACACATATGAGAGTGCATTTCTGTGTGAGATTTTAGACATTCCACGTGATGATTAAAACCACACCAAAATCTTCAGACTTACCATTCTCTTAGACCCACAGCGCCATATCATCGTCAAGCTTTGTTTTAATTTTTTTACTGAATCCCTACGAAAGTCATGATGTAATTTTCAAAAAAAGCTGCACTTTATTTAATACGCTCTTACTTCCTAGATGCTCTTTTTTCGCCGAGACAATTGTGTAAAATTTGAATTTAACATTGTATTTTACATTTAAATATGGAAAGTAAAAATGAATTAATAAATATGATATTGGGCTCCAAACTTGATCGTGAAAGAATCTTGGTGTTTTAGGTGGGTTTTTTAATTACTAATCGCCACGGGGAACGCTAAAATTTGTTCACAAAAATGCCACTCAGAAATTTTGTGTAGGATCCAAAAGTTACTCTGACCCTCCATAATGAAAAGTTGAATCATCCAACATGAATCATCTAACATGTAATATACACTACTAATGTCTCATAGCCTTAAGGCTGCACATATACATTATGTGATATTTTTTTTTAAAAAAGAAAAGTTTAATCTCAAAAAGTGATTGCGCAAGAGAATATGAAGACTAATTTCTTTACAGTAAAAAATCTAGAGTCTTCGCAATATTACTAAAGCGGGCAATTATAGCCCAAGTAATAAGACTAACGCGCTAGTAGGGACTAATTATGGGTTTTACAACAGTTACCCAGCCTGTATACATCTATAATGAGTTAGAGGGAAACGGGGAGTCTCCAATAGGGGGGAATTCACCAGCCGTTTCTTCTTATTATAATGGAAGGTAATACATCAAAAAAACTCTGGAGTGGACTGTGCCTCCCCTGACCCCCTACTGCCCCCGCGCCGACACAATCGGGACTGGGGGACCTGATTGACGGCGCTTACACCCTTGCCTTGTGGGTATCCGAGAAGTGGGTCTACCCTAGGTTTTCAAAATCGGTTTCACGTTTTTCACATTTAGCCTCACTGCAGAATTTTCCACTAATCGTCATTCAAAAATTATCCCTGCAGTTAACTTTAGTGCGTCTCTCAACCAATCATATGACTCATTTCCGGACCCACCGTTAGCAAAATCATGTTTCAAAGAAATTAAGATCCTATTCTTCTTCAGAGTCAGAGTCTTCATCCCCACTAGATTCTGGTTCAAGAGCTGTATTCATTTCATGTTGAGGAGAGCTATTATAAGTGGATAAACCTTGCATCGCATGACCCTGTGACCCAAAAGTAGCTCTTGAAAATTCCGAATCCAGATTCGTGAGAGCTTCAATTTTGCGTTCTTGCTCATGCTTACTCATCGGCTTATTCTTTCTCTTCGGTGCAGGTTTTGCACTTCGCGCAGGTTGAAGAGGCTCACTACTCATTGAGTCTCTAATCTGTCCTTCAAGGTGGGGAACATGTTTCATTATCATGCATGTATTTGCCAGAGGATACCTTCACTAATACTGTCGATATCAAGCTCCATTGTCTCATCACCAGCATCCTAAAATAAGGTTAGTAATTTTTAAATAAATACTTATATGTACAAACCGCAAGTTCTGGACGTTCTGTTTTTATCATTTCTACAACTGTGGCCATCACTGGAGTTGGAATTAAGCCAAGGCCAGCAGATATAGTCTCTTTCTCAAGTGTACCAAGATACTTCTTTTTAATAACTGTCTTTTTGACTGGAGCAGCTTCTTAACCGGAGCAGATTTCTTTGTTGACTTCGCCGTCTTCTTTTTGCTGTTCAATGTTTTTTTTGCTTGTTCTTCTGCTGTTTTGACACGTTTTTGGATAAGCTCAACTAGATCTGTCTGCATCTGAAGTAGACCTTCATCTTTATGCTTGGCGCCCATCAAAGTAATCAATTTAGACTGCTCTTCAAGCAGGCGTTCTTTCTGACTCATGAGGGATGCAGCGACAGAAGCTCCGTCCAGAGCATCATCTTCATCTGAATCATCTTCCGAGTCCCTATCACTCGGACTTGCGGCAGAAGGGGAATTATCTAATAGGTATTGTTCTTTCTTTGCCCAAATATTATTAAAAATTTCCTCAAAGCTTTTTCCCATCTGCCTAACAGCATTTCCTTCAGGATTATATTTATAACAGTTTATGAAAATTTGTCGAACATCTTTCTCAAACTCATTGGCATTAAGATATACACTATCTTTTAATTTCTTGCTAACTGTAGAAATATCCATAGGCTTTTTAATGATAGCAAAATAGTTAGGTATTCCTAATGCCACAGGATCAACTGGAACCATGAATGGATGGCTTATACTATTATACCTTGACTTTTGTAATTCACTAAGAACTTCTTCGCAAAATTTTAATTCAAGTGAATGCTTCTTATTTTTAGGTCTAACAGCGTAAGGTAAATCTTTCTTTTTCGGAGGGTGAATTTCTCGCTTTGGTCTTCCACCGTCGACTTTGTTGGACAAAGGAAAAGCTTGCGCACTATTTTGTGCTAGAGCTTGAGTTTCTCTTGAGGTTCTTTTAGGTGGTGGACGTATGGGAAGGTCGGAAATTTGAGGATTTCGCTTGACAATTTTCTTCTCTTTTTTCGGAGGTGGAATAGGTTCGGGTGGTATACTTGAGAATTTACTGAATAGTGTATTCCTGGTTTCCATAGCAAACTTTGATACCGGATTTTCAGCTGTATTAAAAATAACTGAGTTGTTGTAAATCAGATGCACATCAGCTTTTAAATCATTCATCGTTTGATAGGCATCTTCTTTAAGCTTCTTTTCAATTGTTGATAAGTCCATGGGATTTGAAATTTTAGTTGCATAGTTTTCAGCAATTGAAGGCCATAGAACAGCGACAGGCTGTCTAAAATTTTTCCCTGCGTTAGTTCTTGAAATATTCCTCAAAATCTTGGTTATTTCTTTGGCTTGATATGATGTGATGGTCGCATCCTGTTGAGCTTTTTCTTCAACTAGCGTCACAACTCCGTTTTCCCGGCTAAATTTATCACCGTTAAATTTTGGGCTGCTAGTTTCGAAAGATTTAGACATATCTTCAGTTTTCAGACGTTTCGCAGAAGGTTCAATTTCTTCATCAAATTCTCGTTCTCGAGGAACTTTAGACGATGGTCGAGTCCCCTTATCATTATCAAGCTCTTGAGAAATCTCAGTTGAAGGATCGACCTCCTTACTACATTCATCTTGACACTCAGAATTTAGTGAAAGGTCAAAGTTCTTATCATTCTGATCAGATGTTTTTTGGGAGTCGAGCTCTTGTATTCGTCCATTAGATTCCGAATTTTCATTAAAAAAATCACTCAATTCCATAGGTGTCCCACTACCTTGATCCTCACTTTGTGACGCAACCACATCTACTTGCTTGGTTGATGAATCGTGATCTGAATTATCATTCGCCTTATTTTCATTATCCTGATCTATCTCTGCATTTTTTTCTTGATCTTCACTATTAGATTTCATATATTTGATAAAAAAGTCATGAAGGGATTACCAATTTTT
>PEDP01000650.1:0-19728 GCA_002918395.1 Erysiphe pulchra | reverse complement strand
TCTATTCGTAAATGATTAGGTTCCCAGTTACCGGTAGGTAGCGGTAAACCATAATCTTCTAAATTTTTACCAAATAGCTGTAGTTCTTTCTGCAGTTGATACAAACCATAATCAAGAACATTTTCTGTTGATACAATATGTTCTCAAAATTCATCTTTAAGACGATACTCACAGTCTTCGCATATCGTAGACTGAAATTTTTCCCACAACTCAATGGGACTTCGCACACTTCCATCAGTCAATGCCAACACGAACAACTTACGAAGGTCCCCTATTGCAAAATGACTCGCTTCCGAGAAACATTCATCCCACTCTCCATCACTTTCCAAGAAATTTCGAGCTACACATGCCTCTTTGAAGGTTGAGAATCGTACTCCATTATGAGAGTATAAATCCTCATAACAGGTAGGCCCGTGAACTTTTGTTAGTAGTAGTCGTAAATAATACACATCACCGTGACACGGGTTAAGAAAAACTAATCTGCCAAGGGCAGTCCCCAATTTTCTTTCTTTCCAAGAGTATGGCTTAGTCTTTTTGTCATATACAAAATATTTTGGATACTCCTGATACAGTAATCGCCTTCCTAACTCAGATCTTTGGTTAGAAGTGAAAAATGCCAATAATTCGGAAGTAGCTCTCTCAGCAGCTTCTTCTACCGAGTCTAGAGAAGTATTTTGCCGAAAAAATACTGAATGTTCATTAGGAAGGTGGACTTTAAGTAGATGTACGGGGGAAACTCTTCATGGGTAGGGTACTCTAACATTCTATATGCAGCTTGAATTGGGCTGATATATCGCCCTTCGATATACTACTTAATTTCATCCGTGGAAATTTCGACAGTCGTTCTATCTTCCCCTTTATATACATATTTATGTATGTATCGAATTGAACTGACTGACTGACATACCTCCACATTAATATGACAACCATACTTTAACAATAAATAGGGACTATGGGGAACAATCCACTCATTTCCCAACTGAATTTCCCGCCCATTGACAGTTTTTGTCACGGTTAGCCCACTACGTCGTCGGTACCTTGGATATCCTGTTTCAGATATCTCTGTTACGTCTGTCAACTTTTTAGGGTAGCCTTTTGAACAAACCCGCTTTCCATGCTTATCGGTTACCATGCAAGGACAGTTGGGATTCAAATCCCCACATGGCCCATGTACCATATTTGCCTCAACCAATTCACGGAGACGACCAGACGGGTCCAGCTCTTCGGATGGTAATTCTGCACTAATGAAATCATCGATTCTTGCTGGATCAAGAAACGAATCTGCTGTGGAAAGAAAGAGCAGTAGATGGGGGTGGGGTAAGCCCCGCTTTTGGTACTCAATGGTACCACTCATACCTCTATATGTCCCAAAATGCGTGCGAAGATCATGCACCATGCTTTGTTGTTGCTTATGAAACACCATTGCTGATAATCCAGGATCATTTATGGCCTTCGAGTTTTCAGCCAGATTTTCTAGAATTTCTAGCCACTTAGGGTTCGCAGTAAATGTCACAAAGAGCGAGGGTTTACCAAGCCCGCGCATGATAGCCATCGAGTTTTGGTATAACATCCGCATATGGCGATCACATCCCATATGAGTAGAGGGAAGTATAACTCGCTGTCCAATATCAGAACGGTTTCCTAGTTGCCTACTATAATCGCCTTCAGTGGGATCCACGGCAAGGATATCTTGAACATTTTTATACATGTCGACACGCAACTCATCTTGACGAGTTTTAATCCACTTAAGTCTTTCCCTTTCAACCACAGAATAAGCATCAACCCAATACCTTTGAGCAAGTCTTCGGGCATATTTGAACAGTTCAAATTTTCCAGCACGATAAAAGGTAACATATCTATACCACATTTGTTGCGTGATACGATTCCGTCAGTTTGGAGGAGAATCGAGCCGTAATAGTAAGTTCCAATGCCAACCTGTTTCACCATGTGGGAAAAGCAATGGATATGCTAAAGCCATGTATAATGGATGGCTATAATGTACAGGCCTTAATCGACGATCTTCTTCATTATCACTTTGACTGTACAAAACAATATCCCGAAAACTCTTTTCAGACTGTTCTCTATCAATAGGCAGAATGGCAGCGATTTCCTCACATTGGGAAGATTTGTGCGTCTAACATCAGAGCCACTTTCACAGATGGGTTCAAGCCTAGGATTGATCCTCATTTGTAATGTAAGAGACAAGTCTTCACGAATTATCTCATCAGCAGTGCGATGATATTGTATAAAGGGATTAACTTCATGCAACATTTCGTGTAACTGCATTAAGACAGATCTATCAAGTTCGTGAAAAATGGTTAGCCTTTCCGTGCTAGCAGCTAGTGGATCATAAATATAATTTTGTGCATAAACAGGCTGATTGCCTAATTCTGGATGAACTGGACCATGACGATGGTCCAGCCACGAATTACAAAGTTCTGGAGCCCGTTTTCTACTCTGCTGGACTGATTGTACTTGACAGAAGTGAAAGCCATTGCCGAATTGTACTGAACTATTATCTTTTGAAAATTTCTAGAATCCTGGGAATTACCTGTAGAAAAAGTTAGCATTATCATATTAAGTTACAAAACTTACCTGTCAAAAGTCTTCTTAAAGTTAGAGGTGGTTCCGAAAAAGGTCTTAAGTTTATTTTACCTTTACCACAGCAAGAGTGAAAAGGTTGCGAGCGTTTCGAGCCCCTAGGGTCCGAAAAATGTAGTGCCTCGCACTTCGAACATAGAACTGACAAAGTCCAAATGTAATGAAGGCTTGGGATATGTCTCATGTTCTAAAGCATATACGTAATAGATGCTTTACGCAAAGGTTGTTCTACAATAGCATTAGATTCTTCCAACTCGGGATCATCTCGCTGGACTATGGGAATATCTATCATCTGAACATCATTTTGAGGAATTGATATTTGGCATTCTTGCAATATGGAATAGTCTGGATATAAATGGTTAAACGTAGGGTCAAGGTTGTTAATAGAATTGAGCTAGTAAAAATTAACAATTTTTAAAATTTAGGAATCAGGCAAAATACATTTCGACAGGTAATGCAAACTGTGAACATTTCATTGCTATCAGAGTGATATTCAATTATAGATTTTGTAAGATGACACTGAGCACAAATCTGCCCGGCTGGTTCATTCGCTCTCTGATTTAAGATCCTTTGACGTCGTCGGCTCCTGTATTGAGCACCTGCCTTTATGAAGTAAGTAAAATATGACACTGAATTTGTTTGTAGGAGTATCCTACTACTCGACGACACGATAAACAATTCCTATAAAAAACCCAACCTAGGCTTTACAAATTCTTCATTTGGCTTTGTTCTTCCGCATTTTGTGCACATGCGCACATTCGAATTATTAACATGAGGCATCAGTGTGATTGGAAGTTTGTTTGCAATTAAATATTTCAAACAATTCTTCTACAAAGAAAAGATTGACACTTGATAGTTTTATATGATAAATGTTAAGAAACTTGCCAACTCAATATAATTTGAATAAGATAATTTGAGAATTCTTGTACATTACAATGGGATGATGTACTACTGAAATTCAATGCTTTTGATTTGAGAAACGGTACCACGAATCAGAAGCCATGGAAGGCCGATCCGTTCTAAACCTGGCACTCTACACTCTACTACTGAAGAATCAGTTGTACGTCCAATCAGTATGCAATGAGTTGGTCGCAATTGGTCCATACCAGATTGTGGAAACATCTCACTGCACGGGACATCCTTTTTCATCCTCAATGACAAAGTCTGCTCCTCATTGGAGAGCCAAAGCAACCGACAAATCAGTCAGCATCAACTAAGCGAGATACGCTCTGACTGGTCCATAGCAAATTGTGGATACGCACTACGACGACCAACTGACCAATCAGCATGCGAGACCCCCAATTTCGACCAGCTTAAAAATCGCTGAAAAAAATATTTATGATATTTATCGCCACGGCGACATCGAAAATCACATTTATATGCGCTCAACGACTCCCATTGCTGCGTTCTGGGCCGTTGAAAACTGCCCAAAAACTTTTGATGGGGCGTGCACTGGCCATCCTTTTTTCTTGCATATGACCAGGATTAATGGCCGTCATTTTCAGATTTCCACCAATCCGTAGCTTCTCGGTGGGTCCCGCCCCACATATGTCTTTCTAATAGTAAATAGTCTCGAAGTCTCGACTACCCCTTTTCTTCCTTGTCCATACATCGGTTAAGCTTATATTCGATCTTAATCTCGCCTATTGACTGCATATATTTATGCACGCATAATTCTGCATACATAATTCTGCTTACAGGAAACATTAAATTCTCACCCCCTTTCCTTATTTCCTGCTCCCCTATTACCCTGCTCCCTTAAATGCCATTCCTTTATTGCTACTAGGGTTCGCAGTAAGCCATAGCCTCACAACTCCAATCAGCACTAGAAAATTTATCTCCGAAATAAACTAGGGCTAAAAGATCCATAAAATTATTCTATCTAATTGGTCAAGCCACGCCAGATTTTAGTTCTGACTGATCATCAAATTCTTACGCCCTTTTCTTATTTTCTTACCTCCCTCCCCCTATTCTCTAAATTGCTCTCTCCAATCAGCATTAGGAACTCTATCAACGAAAGTGACCAGGATTTTAGTTTCAACCAATAACGAGAGTCACTCACTAATAATCATACATATAGGAATTTTCTGCCTTAGAGCATGCAGTTTTAACCTAGGGTGATTAGTCTAGCATGAGGCCAAGAAGATGCCGCATTTGTAGAGAGCTCAAACTCGATTCCCGCACCTTTTCTCATTGACCATGAGAGATTTTAACGAGAGGAAAGTCAGTGGTAGCAAAGGCAGAGGAGATTTAAACAGTATATGTGGACTTGTGTCTAGCACGTTTTAGCATTTGTCCCAAATTATTAGTGAATAACTCTCGTTATTGGTTGAAACTAAAGCCCTAGTCACTTTCGTTAATAGAGTTCCTAATGCTGATTGGAGAGAGTGAAGTTAGGTCGGAATTAGATTTTCAAGAATTCTGTATTCTCACTGGATGATAAAGCTCACAGGGATTAGCGCCAGTCAGTTTGTCTACAAAAGTTTAGTCATCACATAGTTTATGAAACTATTCAGTGGCAAAAGCTGTGTAAATATAATGAATGCACGAGTCAGATTATTCTCTAGTGCGATAGTTGATAAGTTGAGTGTGACTAATTCTTCCGAGGCAGAAGTTGCAACTTCTTGCAGTTATTTAGCTTTTTCCCTTTTTGTTAGTAATCACGATGCAATTCACAGTGTGTAAACATATGGACCATCTTTGGAAAACACTTATGATGCAAGGGTAAATATCGCCTGTATGTAAGCCATATTTATCCTTCAAATCTAGAACAGTCTTTTCGAAATAGTCTTCTTCTATTCACATCACCCTACCACTTATTTTCGTGCAGTTACATGTTACATGCCAGTACCATACAATTCTAAATAAGGGCCAAAAGTCTCGTCTTAAGTTGTCTGATAAAACGTATGCGCTTAAAAGATCTCGAACTTATTCCAATGCTCCAAAGCTGCAAAACATGTGAGCTGTAACTACAGGTGGCTCAAAGAAAAATACTGTTTAACGGCAGCATTGATGAAGCCATTATTGCAGCCGTTTTAGAGCCTCCTAACTTATTGTAGGAGTTTATTGGCCAAGTGTTTCAACGCAAACGAAACCTTTGACAGCACATAAACAACAAAATAGCTAATCACATCTCCCTTCTATCACATTTCGGGTGACTATGGAAAATATCATTTATGAGAATCGATCATCTGAATTTTGTCTCGTTTTGATTCAGTCGTTTCAATTACTAAGAACTGATCACGAACGAATGATTTAAAAAACTCTGTATAGCCATAGAAATGCATCAAGTGATAAGTCAGTGACTCAAACTCTAAGATCCTTCATAGAAACTTGTGTTTTCTGTTTTTGACTTCTTCGAGACAACTAGAACTTCTAGATGGATGTGAGAGATAATGACATAATCCAGATGTGAATCCGAGACAAAGTCTAAACTTAACTTATTCTCATCCAATGAATTTCGGGAACATCTTCATCAATATTTTATAAAGAAAAAAATGCAGTTTAATGGGATACTAATCACATTCACAATAGTCAAGCTCGCGTTTTTGAAATATAAAAGGTAACTTGAAGTCCTCGATAAACATTCGAACCAAAGTCTTCAAAATTCCCATCCAAATCACAAATCTTATTCGAGCAACTCTGACATCAGCGGCCAAATTATCTATCCATAATCATATTTTATCTTCATGTAAGCCTTTGATCTTGAAAATCACCATCTATTCAAGCCCAAATAGTTAATCTTCTTTTCTTATTTTTTTTGCTAGAATTCCACTGCTACAACTCAGATTAAAATGGCCGCAATAGTGAACAATGGCTTCTACCCTTATATCGTAAGTTGAACCATCTATCTCCCATTATGTTCAACTGGATCCATTGACTGAGTTTTTTCGCCTTTTCTCCCTCATATAGGGCTTACAAATAACTATCCAAAGCCAACAGCCACTACCATTTTGGGGAGCTTTTCCTGTACCCCTCCCAGTCGCTGTCGCTGTCGGAAATAATATGTTGTTTCCTGGCCTAGTCGTGGCTCCTCACCCACCACCGCCCGCTGTTGCGGCCCCCCACCTCCACCTCCCCCACCAGCGGTAGAACCAAACGCTAGACGTAATTATCGAAACGTCCGCATCTATGGGAATGAGAACTTAGTGATAAACAATCACTTTTAGATAACACTCTCTCTACATGAATTTTCTTATTTACTTTTGTTATATTTTTTTTAAAAAATAATATTACAGTTAATATTACTTCATTTTAATAGATAGGGATGACACCAAGATCTCTATCTTCAATAGACACTATGAAGCAGATTAATGTCGATGGAAAAAACAAAAACTGATTTAACAGCACTCGAATTTTTATAACTTCATAATCTTCCTATCGGATTTCATAGTAAGAATTTTTCTGCAAAAGCGTGGTTGATGTTTGTATTTAAAAATGATAAAACCAATATCTAAATTAATTTAATTAAATATTTGTCTCCTCCCACAAATACATTCCTAGGAAATAAGTAATGATCAATCAATCAACTAGAAAACAACTAGTCTTAGATTATAGCTATAGAAAAAGGCGCAGAAATTTTGTTTAATGAGAGTTATCTTTCTCATTTGAGTGAGTGAAGTTTATAATTGTAGCAGAATAGAATTATAGTATTTTGATTTAATATGACCCCCAGAATATACAAAATCTACTTAGATTTATATAGCATCTAAACATTTTATTGAGCTTTTCGGCATGTTAATATCCTGTCAAGTAACAAAAATATTTTACTTGACTTGTTGATGTAGTTTCCTGACTATTAAAGGTAGGAAAAAAAACGGATGTACATAGAGCTTTTTTACATCTTTGTTTTCTGTAATTATCTTTCGTTAAGCTTTAACAGCAACTACTGCCTCGAGGACTTTTTTCTCTTCTATTAATTTTATACACTGAGTACCATCGACTAATAGCCCTTCTTTTTCTAATTTATTATCTTTCTTTAGAGTTTCACAACGATAACTTTCTAATTCTTTTCGACGATTTTCAGTCATGATCCATTCTTGAGGGAATTGTGGGATCTTCTTAGATGAATGATGCTTTGCATACAAGGGAATATCTTGCATAGTATCTTTTTGATCCTAATTTAGAGTTAGTAAAGGAGATCAATCATGAGAAAAGTGAAATGCAATACTCTAGCCTCTCGTAAAAGTGATTCAAGAACGCTGCCTAGATATCGCTTATTCTGCGCTTGTGTTTCATAGCTTTCACAGCTCATTTTAATAACATCTTCTTTAGGTTTCCATCTGGTCCCAGCGAGCTTTCTCAGCTTATCTCGTTGAATTTCTGTAAGATCTGGAATATCTAATACACAAAATTCAAGTACTACCTTATTTTCTGCGGGATGCTGTTCACCCATGTACGTTGTGTATCTGAACCTAAGTGGCATATTTTCAGAAGGCAACTTGAAGGGTTTTCTTAGCTCTTGGATCTTTTTAGTAAATAGAAATGTAGCTATCTTCTTGTAAACTGGGACCGAACTTACTATATAGCAGTGGCATCTCCCATGCTGCTAGCCGAGCATAGTGTCGTAGCTCTCGGTGTAACTCCAGTTCACCGTGGCCGAGCGATGTCAAGTCATCTTCGTCGTCAGGTAGCATATTCTCTTGCTCCCATGGCTCTGATTCTCCCATGTTCAGAAACGTCTGCTTTAGCTTTTTGGGTTTTTCGGGTGCATCAAGCTTTTTCATTGAGTATGAGCTATTAAATACATTCTCCCAAAACCTATTTGATACTAAATCATTGTTGTCATCATAAGCATTTGGATTATCATTTTCGTTGAGAAACATTTGGCTCAATTCATTCAAGTCTTTGTTCTCATTTTCATTTTGATCTATATCAGCTAGATCTTTTTTGACATATTCCTCAATTTTCGCATACTCTTCTCCACTAAGTCTCGTTGACCTTCTCACATGTGGGAAAATATCATCAAATTTTGGTTCTTTTTGAGACGCAGTAGTCGTTGAAAATGTAGATATTCTTTCACTTGCATAGCGCTTTGCGATATTCAGAGGCCTACCTCGAGCTTTTCTTAACCAAGAGCTCCGGAAGGCCGTGGCCATAACTGTGGAGGCTGCTGTAATTTATAAATGTCTACTTAGATATCGAACACTCGGATGTGGGGTCCAGTACGCGGCGCGGAATTATAGTCCAGACAGGAACGTGTATGACATAATAGCTCGATTATTAAATTCTCAGAGAAGGCAGCAATCCGAAATCAATTTTCAATTGTCTCGAGATGAGTGGAGAAGAATTACTCCGCCGGGAATGTCTCGTTACAACCGGAGCAACAGCAGTATTCCCTGAACTTATAAAGTCAGCCCTTTCACATGGGTCTCTTCAAGCGCTCGTAAACCATAAATTTACACATATTACTTATCAATGTGGAGAGTCATTAAATATATTTAAACAGTGGAAGCCCAAAGTTACCTATGACCTGATCTTAAATGCTTTTGATTTTAATCAAGAGGGCCTAAGTGAGGAGATGAAAAGATGCAAGGCAAGAGTAGGCATTTCAGAAGCAGGTCTCGTGATTTGTCACGCAGGTAATTCTCCAACAGCGATCATGAAGATTTGAATATAATGAGTAACCTTAACGTCAGGGGCTGGAACAATCTTGGAGGCTTTACGATATGGAATACCGATGATTGTTGTCCCTAATGATACGCTCATGGACAATCATCAAGAGGAATTGGCCGAAGAACTAGATAGACAGGGATATGCCACAAAGTCAACGATCAGAGGTTTACCTGAAGCAATTCAAAAAGCTTGTACAAAAGAGCCTAGAGCGTGGGCTGGCCACAACGCAAGTTTGGCTCCTATTATTAACGATGTTGTGGGCTACGAAGAAGATTTAAAAGCACAATTGGATTAATTAATCCCAAGATTTTTACGTTAGCAAGCTTTTTGAATTAACGTTAAATAATTTTGAAAAATTCATACCGCAAGAGATATTTTGTTCGAAACTACATAAACAGTGAAAGCCAAACTACTACATCAAGGGAACTTTTTTATGACTCTATACTAATTTCCTGTATAGTGTTTCCCAATCTTTATTTTTTTATCATAGGCCTATCAGATGTATGTAGGTAAGATTCCAAAAAAAAGCTAGTTATGAACCAGTATTAATTTTTATGATAGATGCTTACATCACATCCTTAATTTTTAGTGTCCTCAGTATCATATTCAAGTAATGCCTGCTAACCACAAGGACTTGAATGATCACAGTCGTTAGCCATTACATTCTGATAATTATTCCTAAAATAAGGAATTTGCTCAAACTATCCTTTCATGGCACTGAACACATGTTACTGTTATAGTACAGAAAATGTAAAAGATGCTCTGTTTGGAATTGTTTGATTTATACCATCGAACATGTATCTTGAGATAAAGTTTAATCATTTGGAAAAGTAGCATATTGTCCAGTCAACTCGTCCATAGGGATACGAGTAATCAGTAGCTAAATAATGTAGATCATATTTGAAAGCATATTATGAAAAGATGGCTAAATCAGGTATTTGTCAATTAAGTATTTCTGATTTCTGGAAGCTGTCGCATTTCTGGAAAATTGTGCATTTTTGGAAACCTTTGTATTTCAGCAGGCTTCTGAATTTTTGGAAGCTTCTGCGTTTCTGGAAGTTTCTGAATTTCTGAATTTTGCTCTAGTATAGGAATACTAGCTGCTTCTTTTGCCATTTTTAAGTCGTGTTTACTCAATCCAATATCCCCACTATATTTTTCGAAGGCAGCAAGAATACTACTCAAGCTCTTTTTCAAAGAATCCAAAATCTGATCGACTTCGGGACTTTTCTGGATCGCTAATACATCTGTCCAATGCACATTTTTGCTACTTATAAACTTTTCTAGACATGTTATTGTTGTTGCAAGTTTCAGAATAATAGCCTTTAAATCCCTTTGGACTTCACCAAATTGATCCTCCATTAGGCTACAATTCACAAGTTTGGTCAAGGATTCAATTGCATCAACAATAATACCAACATCGCCGTACGGGGTACCGAGGATAATGGTAGCTAAAACTCGCTGATACTCTTGTCTAAAAGGCCATCCTAAATAACTTTGCAAAAATCTTAATAACCACTTATTTAGAAGCCCGCCAGATCGGATATTGGATAATACCTGTCTTTGCTGTTTAGTAAGAATAATACCTTCAGCAGCATGTATTAGTTTTTTAGCTTTTGGAGAAAATCCAGACGATGGTGATTGTCCTCTACTTTTGGCAAATTTCTGCATAGCTCTTGAAACACCCTGTACGGGAGATGATGGCCCAGGAGCTGTTGTGAAAATATCTCCTGGAGATTGAAGACCTTCCTTCAATGGCCCTGATAATCGAGGAAGTGAGGAAATATTCTCAGAGGTCGAAGCAGCACACACTGAAATATTTTCATAATTGGTTATACGAGTTGTAATTCCACTTATAACATCAAGACACGCGTCACGGATTTGAGACCAACTAGAGCCTCCTATTCTATCAATATCGTTATATATAGTCTTGCGACGAATTTTTAGTTTGTGAGAAATAAAGAAAAGTTCCCAAAAGGCATAGACCTATCTTATATTAGTATATGTTAATTAATAATAGAGTACCCCCACCACTCACTCTTATCTGTAATTTTTGGCTCTTCAGACCATTTATAAGGCTTCCATTCGGATCACGAGATTCCTGTGTTATGGGCCGTCCATTTTTTAGTGGCTCTTGGGCGGTGTAAACTGAGAAAGCAGCATTACTGACTTCCCATAAAAATATTAAGAGGAATCCTGAGGTTGCACATATCCACAATATACTCCAATGGAAAGGCCATTTGGAAGGAAGCGAACCTGATCTGGGTAATGTCCAAAATAATTTTACCCAAGATCGGTTTAAACTCCAAGCTAGTCTCCTAATTGAATAAGGGTAAACTGGAAGACTGAAAGAATAAATAAAGGGTGAAATTAGTGTTATCAATACAGATCGTTTAGCCGAGGTCAGAGCTAACAGTGGAAGTCTAGCTTTTAGCTTTTGGCTAGCAGAATCAGCTTCCACTTTAGATGAGCCTGCTGCTATAGATTTTTTAACTGGAATTTCTATTTGATCATAATCATTGAATAAGTGAATTGCGGCTTGTATAAGGGCTAGAAAAAGGAAGAAACATGTAAGATATATAGGATTTTCGTTCAAGGTGCTTCTATTCGTTCTAGGAATAAACTTTGTTCTGCTCAAGCCAGCTTCCTTAGATGAAGACCAGATGTATGTTTCACAAAACAGAAATGCCGAAATACTATACCATGCAGCCGTCTGCAGAGTTTGGAATCGGAAGACGTAGGTTCTGAACGTATTCCATCCTGAATAGGATGTCCTATAGCCAATATGGAGTTGTGCAACTCTTAATAGAAATATACACAGAATTGAGATGAAAAGGAAAACAGCCCTTATTCCAGTTTTTCCAAGGGGAAACCATATCCAGAAAACTAGTGTGACTTAGCAATGTTATAGTAATCAAAATTTGGACACGAACTTGAGTTTTTCTTTCCAATTAGAATGGATTCTAGGTAACAAAGACCGAAGCAAGCTGATAGCGCACTTATGAATCTGCGATGCAAAGCTGGAGTTAAGAAGTCCTTGTATGGACGGATTTTAGCTGCGTGAGGTGCCATCTATGTCCTGTTCCGTTCGCTGCGCTAAAAGGTCTAGCGATGAGAATTGTAAAGTAGTCATCAGCAAAAAAAACCACGAGAAACAAGTAAGTAAATTGGAACAATAACAGTGCTTTAGATTACGATTCCAGACGCGCTACTTTTATTTACTATTGATTTGGAACAATAATTTTCACGCGACGTGTAGACACATACACTTGGCGTCATCGCAAAGGAGCTGCTGACCGATTGTTATATGGCTGATCATAGAGCTTATCTACCCAATCAATCAATGCAGAATTCATTATACCCACAAAAGTTAGATTTCCTAACAACAGTCAAATTCACTTGCATAAAGTTATAATTATGGCCATCCATACCATCTGGTTCCCTTTGATAAGCTGTAAATGATACAAATAATTGTCGATACTTTTTAGGGCCGGTCATACTTAGAAATAACAATTTGTGTGAGAATTTATACTTTCCACATGATGATTAATAAGCAAAGACCTCAAATCTGTGTCGAGCATTTTTGTGTTGGAATATTGAAAATTGACCTTCCCCGCGGCGCTGAATAATCAAAAAACCCACTAAAAACACCAGAATTCCATCATCATTAGCTTTGACGCCCAACATCATCTTCATTAATCTTCATCTATATCTTATAATTTGTAAAGTTATTATAAAATTAAATATACATTTTTCATAGTTTTTCCAGCAAAATTCGAGTACCTGGGGAGTTGTGACGGGTTAAATAAAATGAAGTGTTTTTCAAAACTTCCAATGACATTTAACTAGGCCTGTAAATACCATTTCTCAACATTTATTCTTGATAAAAACTTGAGAATATGGTTCAAAATTAAATGCGATATTAATTTTCGTTGAAAAAAAAAACTGCACAAATATTGAAAGAAATATGGGACTAGATATTTGGAGAAGTTATAAATTTGTAGTTTTTGATGTGGTTTTTGCTAATTAATCATCACGTGGAAAGTATAAATTCCTATACAAAAATTCTCGACACAAATTTGTGTGAAAATCAAAATCCATATCTGAGTGTCCCTATTTTATCGTGTCGGCTCTAACAAGCGTAAATTTTACATAACACGTATGGAAGACATCTAGAATACATGGTCCTCGAAACTAAAGCAATGCCCACCCGGTGCCTAATTTCTCCCAATACACCATCCAGATGCTAGTTAAATTAGGTCGAATGGGTTGGAACGTATTCACTATGACCCAAAAGGCCACGGACTGAGGGAAAACCTAAGGAGAAAACCTCAGCCATTCCTCCCGTACTCTTTTTCAACGAGCAGCCGCAGTCCTCCTCCAATAAGCCATACAGAAATCCAACCTGTCACTCCTAGAAAGTCCAACCAGCACCCGACCACTTGCGCCACCAGCTTATTTTCATTAGGGTTTGTGTATTTGGGAGTGCAGAGCCCTTCACTCTGCCTTCCTGGGACAGTCGTGGGGATGCTTCGTAGAGAGGGTGATGGGTGATAGGGGTTTGTGATATTGAGACCAAGCCGACTGAGTCCCGCGAGAATGAATGGGGATCCTGAAGGGTAGGATGATTGCCTCTCTACTTGGCTCCTTTCTAACGAGAGAAAGGATTCCCAGGCGCTACCACGTGGAGGTGCAGAGTAGGACTTGACGCCCGTTGCTTGACACATATTTGTGTGAAAATTAATTCTAAGTCTGAGTGTGCCTAATGTGGAGATAACATTAAATTTTCTGTAATTTTTAATTTTATGGTTAATTACGTTTAAGACTACACATGGAGACAAGACTATGAGAAGAAAAAGTACTTCAAAAAGAGAACAGTACTACACGAAGAGAATGGCACTTCATGTAAAGAATGAGGAAATTTGAAGAGAACAGATAAAGATTAAGGAATCCATTCTCTATACGAAGATACCAGAATGGGACCAGATGCGCTTAGTTAAATCCATGAGCATTTTTCTACCCAATCACCTTCCGAGCTGTATCAAAATTTCAAAACATCTGGAGTTCAAGAATTCGAAAACGTCCTGCAGTACCAAGTATACTACCAGTGGAAATAGGCCAATAAAAGTTCCTGGAGATGTCATGATGATCAAATAACATCTTCAATAACATCTTCAATAACGCTTCTCACAGAACTTGGCGACAGTTATCGTCATTGCATGGTTTCGTGCAGGAGATTTTCACGTCTTGGGCTTCTACATTTTCGCCTCCATTGACACTCTCAAATGCACATTACGATTCGATCCTAGAATTACTTATATCATGTGATATAATATTCTAGTAACGAGTCGGTAGACAAGTTATTTGTCATAAGGAAGTATCTAAGTCGACACAGAGACTCTTCTCTGCGTGAAGTTAAAATCATAAGAATCTATATAAATCTTTCAGTCAGACAATTAGTAGTTTCTTTAACTCTAGCAATAACCTCATACGGGGTAAGTGCTCTCTCCCTTAGATGATACATGATTGCTCAATCATAATTTTTTTGCTGAAAGAGTCAGCTATACGAAAGGAGACTCTATTCACCTTGAAAACGCTCAACCGAGGACCAAAAGTCCATCGGGATGAGGAAAAGAGCCAAATTTACACAAATGAGTCTTTAATATATGCAACCAACTATCTGGCGAATGCCGAGGAAGTCCGAGGATTCAAGGACTCAGTTCAGCCAATTTAATGAGGCCAATTTAGCCAATCAATTGTCACAAACTCTCTTCAGAAAAAAAACCCAAAAGACTTTGATGGAAATGATAGTCAATTAGTACAGGCATCCAAGAGAATTGAAGTTTCAGAAGCTAAGGTTGCTGATAGTCAGCCTCGAAAAAGAAAGGGGTTTGAATAGAGTCTCAACATCTGTCACAGCGGAGATAGGTCTTCTGGGTAAGATATAGGTTTGGGGTAACTGGTGGTTCAGGTGACTAAGTTGATTTAATAAAACTAGTATTCTGAAAAGGCTAATGAGTTCTGATGATGATAATAACAGGTGTATCTAGTGAACTAATGAAACTAATCGGTGTAATATCTGATGTTGTCTAAAGTGACGGAAGACTAAGCATAAATAATCATCTACGTACTATATGCTACTTTATAACTACAATTCTGTGCTGCTGTTCTACAAGCAAAAGTAATGCACATTTCCCAAAGACTTGTACCGGTACCGGTACCGGTACATGTGTAGGTCGCGCCGGTTGTCGGTATCTGCCGGAATAGTGGGAGTAGAAATAAGTAGAGACAAGGGTTAGAGATCAAAAAACCAGAAAGGTATTGTTGACAGGGATACAGTATCAAATCTACATCAATTAATGGATAATGACATCCATCGAGCTCATAAACAAGGTTCAGAGGCTGTAGATACTCTTATTACAACGAGCGGAGGCGAAACTTTTGTTTAAGTATCAAATTCGATGGTAGATAGTTCAAATAAATTGGATATAAAAATGAGTAAAAAGCAGTTGAAAGATTAAATTCCGTGAAAGCGGGACAAGAACTAGGTGTTTCAGCTTCTATGCTCAAATTTCGTAAATTATGAAAATTTTATGTACAAGAAAAATCTATCAGTGCCTTCTCTTCTCTAAGCCTTTTCCAAAATCTCCGCCCTAATATTCGCATTTTTTATCGACTCATCCCGAATCTCCTGCGCATAGTCAAGAAGATTTCGAAAAGCTGTTACGCCTTTTTTGTAAGAAGCTTATTATTCGTAAGAACGTATGAGCCAATTTTATACATTTGATAGTCCATATCACGAGTTGGACAATTGGTAGGTTCGGCGTGAAAAGAGTAAATGGTGAGAGTGCCGTAACAATACGTTGCGGCAAAAGTGTGAGCCACCCTATCTAGCTCTAGGTCAAGGTCATCTAGCCCCCATGACCTCAGGGCAATCTGAGCTCTTTCTCCCAAGGCGCCATCGTACAATGCCTGCGACTCTACCACGGCTGGCATGTCGTATGGGCCTCCAACCTCCAAGAAAAAGTTTGGTGAAACAATTGGATCATGATTTGATGGCCGGATTAGATCAGAAATATCCTGTTCCACTTTGTCCTTGATGTTTGAGGAAAGAGCTCCCCAAGTGTAGTCGGGCTTTGCCGTTGTCACAATTTCAACTAGTGGATTTAAACCTGTGAAGAGAATTTCTCTTCGAGAGCGATTCATCCCACTCTCTTCGCCTAGTATAAAAGGAATTACGTGACTGATTGTTTCTGGCTCATTATTTGCTTCTAAAGCTTCAATTTCGAATTCGTCAAATTCTCCCTTTGAGAATTCCCCTTCCGGCCGAGCTTCCTTAACTTTATCCTTTATAACATTAAAATTTGAGGGCTTTGGTGCACGGCCTTGATTCTCTCCATCAAAATATCCGTAATTAAATAATCCGCCATTATTCAGCTTTTCCCTGTAAAAATACCTTTGATCTGGGCCAATTCTATTGGTTGATTTTGATGAATTGGATGGTGATACTGATATTGATGGGGAGGTAAAATGGTCTTGATTGGAGCCACCACCACGGCTGCGATTGCTGTGCAAGCCCTTACTCATGATTTCGAGGTTAATAGGAAAGTACTAGCAAATTTTTAGTTTCAGAATCTCAATTAGGCATTCACGTACACCTCTGAGATCTGTCAGATTTGGTCCTCCTTCACCTGCCAGTTGACTTTGTGTCCTTTGAATTTCTTGAGTACGTGAGGCGTGTGATTGGAGCTCTGCTCTATTTCTATCTATTCTATTCGATTTTTTAATTTTGTTTGGCTCGGTCAACGCTTTTCTGCTCAGTGGTGTTATGGTAAGGTCTTCAAGATATGCCCCGTAGCTCACTGTAATGTGGGATGCAATACCATTGTTTTTTGGAAAGCCCCTACATTTCCTACATTTTACCCCTGAAAAATATAAAATAGATTTAGATAAGCGAGATAGTAAAGTAAATAGCCAGCAATAAGGCTTATCTCAAGATACCTTTTAAGAATAAACTAAAAATTATAATTTATTTTCACTGCCTATGCAATTCTATGGTTTCGTAGTCAGGAAAGGAGCTTACTTGTGATCTAATTATAAAAAATCCTATTCAGTAATTAGAGCATATGCTTCGATAATTCGAAACTATGTCATTGTATGGAATCATGTATATTCATGCCCAGATAAACGCCGCCAACTTATGGACACTCACCCACAAAGATATTCTACCGATTCACACAGGTACTACTTTCAGGCTTAGAGGCTGTCTGAAGCTAGGTTGTGGTGAAAAACGGACGTGTTCACCGGGAGAAAAAGATCAAATTATCTTCATCTTATTTCCCTTCAAATCAGTTTTTCAATGACTTTGATAAGACCACAGATTCAAGGGCCTTTAATTTATATTTGAAATGCGAAAAATATGCCTCCCCCATCTACTTTGTAAGATTACTCCGATGTACTCGCTATCCATCCTGAGACTAGTTTATTTCATAACAGATTAAATTATACACAGCCACACCAGCACTTGAGCTTTTATTTATTCATTTATTCATCTAGTTTAAGGTCCTAGGCAAAAGCCTTATGTCCGCGTTGGGTTCAAGACCGGCGGAGCCGGTCGGGATCATGGCCTCAGGCATGCCCTACTCGTTCACGCCCGCTGTTTACATAAAATGTGAAGTAATTAAAGGAAAAAGAAACGATGAAAGAAAGAAATATAAGAAAGTAACAAATAATAGGGATATCTCAGCATTTCTCATACCAATCTCTAACCCGCCATTCCAATTGTTGGCATTTTATAATATACCCTCCTCGCGTCCAGCTGAGGATACGTGAGTCGGTTGGTCGCTAAAGCAACCTGTAATCTTTGCGAATTCGGAAAATCTCTTCAAGCAATTATGCTCGAGGAGTTGCCTTCTAAAATTGTCTAAGGTTATGCCATTTCGAAGTTTGCGCGTTTGATGTGTGTACCTTCGAAATCTAATAAAATGTGTCATAGTAGTCTCCTGCACACAGACGCATTCAAGTTCGGCGTCTAAATGTTTTAAGCGGCGGTGGTATGCCGCAAAGTCACCATGCCCAGTTCTGGCAGCTATTAGACTATGAAGTAGCCGCCGTGATAGTTTAAGCTCGGGTGGTTTCCTTCGACGTATTTTCAAATCAAGGTCTTGGTGCCTAGTAGGACAAACGTCGGACCACCATTTTTCCACCAACTGTTGTCGATGCTGCTGCATAAGTCGACGTAGATATGCTAAGGTAATATGACTTGGCTGAGTTTGTCTTTCAGGCAAGTCTCTAAGAGCGGTACGAGCTCCCGCATCACCTCTTCATTTCCACTAATTCTAGAGTGACCTGGCACCCATCTAAACTCTGCGTATGCAGACTTCGCTAAAAAATGAAATAATCTTGTTAGTCGAATACTGGATGCGGATTTTCCAGTGTTTAAAGCCATTACTGCGGCCTAGTTATCGAGAAGTACATATATCTTCTCGTCATTATTTCTTATGGACAAGGCCTCTCGAAGCGCCATGGTCGCACCAAAGATCTCTGCATCGTAGACCTCTACACCATATAAAACCCCATGTCCTTTTTAATGGCTAATCCTCCTCGTTGAAGGGCGAACCCCAAAGATGATCGACCTGGACCTTCCGATGATCCGTCCGAGTAGGCACAAATATCATTAGGAGCGAATGAATTTATCCATCGTTCAAAAATTTGTAGCCCGTCTACCTTTGTTCCAAGAATGAGAGTATAAACTGTGGCTGGTAGAGGCTCCGCGGCTTCTGCTTGAGGCAGCTGATGACAAGCGCGCTGAATACGAGACATTTGTGTCTCAGGCTTCTTTGAAAGTCTAGGCTTTCTTTTAAATTTCATGGTGCCCACATTAGGACACACACTTGCTCTTATTCTGAGAGGATGGCGGTCATCGAGTGAGTTAAGGCGAGCCGCGAGTCGTAGACGATACCCTTCTAATAGTATGTGAGCTGGAGGAATGCCTCCTCCCCGGTGTAAGACTACATTTGGAGTCGTTCTCCACACGGGTAAAGCAGCTCTGAATGCCTTATTTATAATCTTATTAATTAGCTCACAGTGAAATGATGTAGGAAGTCTAACGGCCCCCGTTGCAGTCGGACGAGACAAGCCTGGCCACCATACTTCTGTTCCATATGTTGCAACCGGAATTATACATGAATCTACGGCAGTTATTAAAGCTTTGGGGGTTGCTCCCCTTTTGACGGTGTTGAGTCGTCGCATATGCTGGGCCAACTTTAGTGCTTTTCCACACCAAGTTGATACATGATGTTTAAAAGTAAGTTGAGGGTCGAGGTATACCCCCAGCCAGCGAAATTGCTCAGCTTGTTCGATTATTTTCCCATCTATCACTATTTCAATAAAGTCTTTCTTTCTTACGCCCCTGAAACTGAATCACTTCCGACTTGTCAGTATCAAAAAGAACCGCGTTTTCATGGGCCCAATTTGATAAGCTATCGATTTCCTTTTGCGCTACGGCTGCTG
>PEDP01000649.1:0-19741 GCA_002918395.1 Erysiphe pulchra | reverse complement strand
GCTGCCACTTGTCAGTAGCAAGGGATTGGGTTTTCCTATAGAAAAACGCACGTCTTGAGACGAGAATAAGTTCTTCGGAGTCTCAATTTGCGGAGCCTCAACCTTAGCGGTGAGATTGGACATGGCAATAGTGAGGCTTTTCAACTAAGCTAAAATTTCGCTTGTTGCTTTATCCGTGCTTTCTTTCTGGTTCTCCATTTTCTCTTTGAGACGATTAGTGGTTTTTAGAAAGTCTTCTTTAATTTTTTCTTGAGCTCTTGTTATGTGTTCTTGAAACTCCTTTTGATTATCCATGGCCTCATTAAGAGCGCTTTCAAGCTGAAGATTGTTCTTCCCGACCATTTTTATTCCTATTTAATATAAAAGTTTCTATTTTTTTTTTTTTTGGTGAGGTTTTCACTACAAAAATAATTATTTTTGTGGTTCGAGGTTTATTTTATTGATGATAATATTCACGCGTAACGTCTCGTGGCTCGAATTACCTCTGGAATTAGAATTCAGAAATAATTAAGCTTGAGACTATAAAACGTGTTAAATTGTTCCTTCTAACCTATGAAATCTAATCTATATATATTCATCCTACAATATGATTAGTGTCAATGAATGTCAATGATCTTCGTGCAGATCGTGTGGTGTTTAATTAAATGTCTCTGATAAAAACTAAGCGACTCGCTTGTCGCTAGCGTCTATATTTCAAGATCCTTAGTCTCCCTAGTGGTAACCGTACATCCTCTTGCCTTTATAATTGACGTCTTAAATATTTGAACTCTATAAATTTGTCTATCATAAGCAGAAAGCGTGACACCGGTATTCCTAACTCCTCTTTGCATCCCATATGCACGACTTGGACTTGTTCGATATCTGAAAATTGCGGAGCACAGTACGTCTTTTTGAGAGCAGTACCGTTACGTAAGGCATCTGCTGTATTTAGGGATGAGCAGACTTTTGTTATGGAATTCCCGTTAGTCCGGCTCGTCGTTGGTGTCGGCTTTGAGACGCGATTCCCAACGTATGATGGGTAAGAGGAAGCGCACACTTGTTAATTTTCGGGGGCGCTATGAATAGAATTTAGAAAAAAAGGCTTGATCTTGTTGAATGATAATTAACAATGTGTGCTAGTTAAGGAAAATGTGATAAGTTGCTAAATTTCATTACAATTAAATTATGTGATAAACATCATAGACTGAAAATTTACTTCATACATCTCCGAGACCCATCTCTCATCTCGTATTGAGTTCAGCCCCTTGCTGCATAGTCCGCTTTGGCGAGAGGCAAACTCGTTGTGATGACATTGCAACTTTAGCAAGTATTCTTTAAATCATATACATAAATAGCTGGTTATTTTTTTTTTTTGATTACTTCTGCTACCTATGCCAATCTTATCCAGGAATTTACGATCTGTTATATTAACTACGTAAATTTTTGTACTAACCGGATACCAAATACGGATTTTTCGAGTTAAGTCTCGTTGAAGTAATTTGCAAATCTGTTATGGAGGACGGTTTGACAAAACATAAAATACAGAAGACTGTGATTATTGGTGCTGGTCCTGTTGGGTCACTCGCTGCCCTTTACGCGGCTAATAGAGGGCACGATGTGGAGCTATATGAGTTAAGAGGCGGTAAGTTTCCTCTATAATTTTCAAAAAAAAAATTGCAAAGGAATCTTTTACTTATTCTTATGTGGTAGACCTTAGAAACCCATCCGTAACACCATTAAATTTCACCAAATCAATTAATCTAGCTCTGTCCGAGCGTGGAATAAATGCCCTCAAACAGTCTAAAAACAATGAACTGCTCACAAAGATTCTCAATGAGACTTTACCTATGAAAGCTCGTATGATTCACAGTCGAAGTAAATCGGGCTTATTGTGTGAAGAATCTCAAGATTATGATATTCATGGAAGAGTAAGCAAAGAAAGAGATAGCAGCTCATAATTTATATTCTTCTGTCTTGAACTCTATGAATCCTGACATTTTGGTGCATAGGCAATCTATGCCATAGATCGAAGTACATTGAATTCTCGGCTTCTTGAAGAACTTGAGGCACTTCCTAATGTTAAACTATTTTTTAATCACAAACTTGTCGGCGTCGACTTCAAGTCAAATGAAGCAAGGTTACAGATTATTTCCAATTCTCTTCCCGATAATTTTGAAAGAAACAAATCTCATGAAGTTATGGTTAAATTTGATCTTTTGATCGGCGCAGATGGTGCACATTCGGCTGTGCGTCAGCAAATGATGAAAAACATGTGTATGGAATATTCACAATCATATATTGATACATTGTGGTGTGAATTTACGATAAAAGCAAGAGAATCACCTTCTAGTGACCAGTCCTCCCAATCTAAGTTTCAAATTTCTCCTGAACACCTTCATATTTGGCCTGGTAAAGAATACATGTTCATAGCGATACCTTCACTTTCAGGTGATTTTGTATGCACATTATTTGCTCCTTCATCTATATATGAACATCTGGCTCAGTCTCATGAAGTTCTACTTGAGTTTTTTAATCAGAAATTTCCAGGTGTAACACCTGAGCTAATTCCTCCTGCATCTCTTATCGAATCTTTCACTCAAAATCCACATCTTCCTCTTATTAGTATTAGGTGTTCACCACATCATTATGGGGATAGTGCCGTGATACTTGGTGATGCAACGCACGCAATGGTACCCTTTTTTGGTCAAGGAATGAATGCTGGCTTAGAGGATGTGCGAATTTTATTTCAAATATTTGATAGACATACAATATCATCTAATTATTCACTGGACTCTCGCAAACTCGCATTGGAGCAGTATTCTGCACTTCGTACAAAAGATAGTGAGGCCATTTCGCAGCTAGCTCTGGAAAACTATTTGGTGATGCGCAACTCTGTTACCTCTTATAAATATAAGAGCAGAAAATGGCTTGAGGAGAAACTAAACCTCTGGTTCCCAAGTTTAGGATGGGCAACGAAGTACTCTCGAGTGAGTTTTGGAAATGACCGCTATTCTGAGGTAATCAGCAAAAGTAAACGTCAAGAAGCTATAATCAATCAAATACTCCTAGTTATGGAGACAATGACTCTGATCGGTACAATCTGTGGAATTCTGAAAGTTAAGAAAATTTTGGTGAATCTTTCACGATGGAAGTAAGCGTTTTGCAGTGTTTTTTATTGACATTGACAAAATTACATATCAGAAAGAGACCGAGTCACCATGAAGACTGTAGAGAAGGCTATGTATTTAATTTCTAAAAAACTACAAGTTACGGAATAAATAGTGACGTGAGTTCAATTATTTAGTATAATATTTGTAAAATATACACTTCACATCAACATCAAAAAATCAAGTCGATGTGAATCTGATTATCTCGGACAGGGTAGATGAATAAAAGGGATAGATAGTGAGTATTGGCAATGATAAAGATGACATTTTTGTTTCAAATTTTTTGTGCCAAATACTTCGATAAGAGAATAGATCAAAAACTTGTACTAGAATAGTACCCATCCCAGAGGTATAAATAATCATCTAATATACCAGCAAAAAAGCTTGGTAAGCTTTCAGAAGTACGATGTAAAAGCCCCTTGGTGAATTTTTCATAAAAAGCACCGCGCATAATCCACCACGCCAAAGCCCAGTTTCGTTTTCCCCATTGCTCCTTCTCAAGTACTGTTGCCCTTAAATTATCTTTTTTTCGTAGGTGACGTATCAGATAATCTATACTAATCCCTATAACCCAGGGTTGCCAACTACTTTTATCTCTTTTTAGTGAAAGAATAATGGCGTAGATAACAGGCTGTAAAATGTACAGCACTTCAGCTAAATAGACTGAGCCGTGAAGTTGATTCAGAAGCGTACTTGGCGCCTTGATATCATCGGCTGAGAGCACTCGCGAGAGAAGATAGCCCGAAATATCCTTGGGATTGGGCAAGGTTGGAAGTTTCATTCCAGTACGTTTCAATTGGTACTCTCTAGGAGTTCCATGAAATTGAGTATTTAAGGAATCACCAGTTACTCCGTCTCCTTCTGCATTAGAGGAATCGCTGTGATTTAGGACTTCACGTGTTGGAAAGGGTGGATTGACTGGAGACCGCGATTTTGTTATTTGTAATAAATTGAGCTTACATACGGCCTCCATTGTCTCCAAAATTACAACAATACGCCAACGTGCCTTTTCACCCCTGCGTTTTGCTACCATCTCCCACAATAGTTTAGTATATTGAATCACATTGAGTATTAAGGCTACCCGACGATAAAAACGCGAGCGCTGACACCAGAATTTGGTATAACGATTGTGAGGTGACTGTATGCTTGGAAAATTTGAAAGGCTTGCCTCAGATCGGAGAAGCAATTTATCATGATATAAAGAAAGTAACTGGATTGAGCAGTGAAGGGATTCTGATGCTAGCTCTGCGTCACGAAATCGGCCAGGTATTACGTATGTCAAGGACCGTAGTGTGGATTCGATTGATGTGACAGCTGATTGATTTGAGGTTATAAAGTGATCGTACATTTGGAGACATTTTGGTGGAAACTTGAGAGCAGCAGAGAATTTCCGAGATGGGGAAGTTACTGAAGACTTCATATCTCGATTTCGGCGGATAATATGCAGAAATATTCCTTCCACATATGCAATTATAACTTGGTACCACTACCTACCCCTAACACGATCACGGGATTAGACGTCAGTGGTTCCATGAAAAAGTATGTTCTTACCACGGACGTAAAATTTACAATCGAATTAAATCGTCTTTAAATTTAGGAATTGAATATCTCTACATTAGATGCTTCTAATTGGGTTAACTTGAAAAAAATTGTGCTCTTATTTAAATGGCTCATCGTTCAATTTTTGTGACGAGAGGTTCCTTAATACTTTTTGCTCCCTTGAAATCAAATGATCATGTGATAAACGGTCAACATCCATGCTCATTAGGCAACACTGAACAACTTTGTAGATAAAAAGCCTGCGTAGTCATAAAGATTTTGCTAATTGTAACTACAAAGTTGTTGACTAAATTTCGCCATAAAGCAATATGATTCTATTAATAAAAGCCAAATATCTAAAATTTTAGTAAACTTCTGCTCGATAAAGATTATGGCAGAATGCTTATTTGGAGCCCAATTAAGCGGCATTGAACGGCAACTTTTGCGCTAATCAACTCGCTACATCTTCCGAATCATTCTAACAGCTAGCTAAAAATTATCTGTCGAAATAAAAGGTTTCACGAGCAGCTTACCCTTTGAACTTCCCTTGCACAATCCACGATCCACCAGTAAATATTTCGGCAGCATATTTATGTTATGAATTCTTATGGCCTCGTTTCTATTTGAAATACGGCAACTGGCGACATCATAAAAGCTTCCTAATTTATTTATACAATAGCCTCAATATTACACCAAAAGCTAGAGGAGAGAGAAAAAACTTAAAATAAGGAATTTAACTTTCTAGTCGTACAGATTCAAAATTTACTAGCTTTTCCAGGCAGCTTCTTCAACCATATCGTTGTAGTGCGAGTTATCTGAAACCTCTGGCGAGTACTGTTGGTATTTGATCTCACAAATTTGAAAATATTAACTTATTTGTTAATACGCTATTTTATGAGGCAGGTTCGCTTTCGAGGATTAGCTATATCTAACGTTTTTGAAAAGACCCACTCTTTAGGTGCTGAGATGGTCACGACGGCGAATTTATTACGAGCGATGTCTCCCAAATTATGAACTCCGAATCATGTCAATAGAGTGGAAGATTAACGTCTTATATAGCATTCCTTCAGCGATATGCTGATTAAACTCAACTATATCTTCCTCGAAATTAAAGACTTCTAGCTCTTCATGATGCATGAAAACTTGTCTATTGAGAGATATATGTCTCAATAGAACTATCCTAAGCCGATAAAGTTGTGGTATTAATCGGCGGTCACTTATTAGTCTTCCAGTCTTTGATTTCTTGTTGAAATTACCATTTGAACGTTATCGTTTTGACTGAATCTATACTTCAAAAAGTATTTTAATTTTAGGAGGACCTAAGATAGTTACGAATATCATTAGCTTGGACTTTTTCAGATCAATAGTCAGTGGGCAGTTCTTCTGTGACTTTGATAACTCTTTTTGAAAGCCGCTTCGAAAAGTAGGAAAGAACAATGCATTTTGTACTTACGTGAGTAATTTAGAGATTTTATCGGAAAATAAAAATGTATAATGGATTTTTTGATTTTTCATTGTCTTGGATTTCATATCTCTACTCTTCTAGGAGAGGCAATAACTCATTAATCAAAACCCAGTGTTCTTGCATTATTATAGAATCAACGTACTCAATGCAAGGCTTAGGATGAAGTTGTAATGGTAAGATAGCTTCATAACTCGCAAGCGTGATATATGTTGAATTGCGTCGGGTTGTCATATCGATGGTTGGCCAAGTGACTGAACTAAGATCGCAAGCATCGATTTGATAGATCAGTGCATAGGTGAATTATTGTTGATGTCAAGACTTAATGACATTGGCAGAAAAGTTCAGCTCTAGTCATCCTTATATAACATATATGAGAAAGGAAATTTGAAACTGCTCGAAGTCTTCTTGTATTTTTAGCAGTATTGATAAATTGTGGTTTTCTGGTCAAGAGTGGCCTTGTGGACATGACGATAACCAAATTATTGAATGAAATTAGACAGTCAGTCATTGGGTTGAGCAGTTTTCGAAACGATGGTCTGCAGCTCTTATTTGGGAAGGAGAAATTTAAAGATATGAAAATAAGTCTGATACTAAGAGAATTTCCCATAAAGAAATGAATGTCCGAAATATCGTAATATCTATGCAACCTTAAGATGAAAAAATTCGGGGCCTTTTGTTGAAGTATAGTGGCTAAGAAGCATTTATCATCATAGTTCAGTCCAAATAAATTGTTGATGGAACATTTGAAAGGGCTAAAGTCTTAATTATGTAATAGCAAACTGAACCTTTAGCTATACTACAAAAAGACTGGTGTGCTGTGTAGGTGCCATCATTAATACAAGATTCATCGAATTCGATATTGTTAACAAAAAAATTAGCTAATAACTCCATTGTAACGGATTTTCTAATAAAAATTAAATGCGCTGCCAAGTACTTTCTTTTATTTAATCCCCGTCTTACATTGATGCCATAGCTGTGCATCTCCTTTTTATTTTAAGTGACAACAACAACATATGTGTTCATATCTACTTTTTACCCATTTCTTGCTATTCCTAACGCCAAATTGAAGTGCTGTGTAAAATAAATTGTAATTCTTAATTAATTGGCGGAAGTTGGACTTCAACAACCGCTCTTGTGACTCCAACGTTTTCTTGATGAATTAGTTGAACCGTACCCTTATGTATCCTAATCTGTTCGCAGAAATCCGCCATCGTTCCGCCAACTCCGAAGTAAAATGTTTTCGCTGCCACAAGAGCTGACTTGTGTGATCCTGTGCTCGACCTTAATAGACTGACTATCATTTCTGTGAAACTCTTAAGAGCAAAAGGAGAATAAATCGTTTCGGCGCCAACAATAACAAAGTAAAATGCATTCAAATTCATATTCTCACTCACTACATGAACAAATTCTGGACTCCAACCACCCGAAAAGAATGAAAAATTTACTTTGCATGATTTTATGGAACATTTGAAATCTTCAACAAGGTTTTCATCAATTTCCAATTCGCCTTCATCTTCCAAAATCTGCCTACACTCCTGTGCCCAAGAAAGAATAAGATTTGGGAGAGTAACAAGTTGAAGTACCGTGGGGTTGTAGTCTGCTAAACCTATATCCAGATCTCCTACAGAAGGCAATATTAGATTTTGTTGTATTTGTCGCTGGAACTCAAATATAGATGGAAATGCAGTTCCGCAGCCGAGCTGATCAACTTGATTAGTCAAAGTTCAATATATTTTGGAGATAACTGTACCTCTAGGACCGACCTCGAGCAACTACTTTCTTTCAGGTTTGCCCGAAATAAAACTTTGACCAAATCACTTGAGCTTTCCCAGCTTTTGAATCCACCTTCATATATACCTGTTTTGATGTCGCATTGATCTAAATTATTCAAATCTTCATCATCATCTTCAGCCATAAGCTGTCCTCTTATATCCCAAAGCTCCCGCCTTGGAACTTTAACTTGGGATCCATTGTTACAATCTATCGTTAGTCTCTTATAAGCAATCCTAGATGGTAAATTACACAGCATATCGCTAAGAAAATGTACTTTAGGTTTGAGGATATCCTGACCGGCTATGGGAAATGCTGAAGTGGTCATCCGTCGAATCCTTTCCGGTGCCACCTTTTGTGGTGATAATGAAGATGGACTGCAAACATTTTCCTTACACAAGCTTTCATCTATATCTTCTCCCGAAAAGGAGAATGTAAATCCTGACATTTTGGAGCAAGACGTCGATAAATGAAGAATTTCTTTCGATCGAAGATATCTGAGATTCTCTACGTTGTATAGGCCCTAGTTTTAGACATTCTACCTAGGATCTGACCAAAGGTATCTGACCAAGTAACAAGAGCGTATATCAAATTGAGAAAATGGCCGATCGTGGAAAAGTACCTTGGTTAAATTATGCATGTATTAAATACTCTATCATGACGAGAAGTTTGCATTGATTTGCAAAATCCTTATAACTTTCTCTCATATATTAGAATATGTGAGCAGCTAAAGGTCAATATAGAGCTAGTTAAAAAATGACTTGTGATGTTTTGGATAAGAAGAAAAAAACTAAGATGATTTAAGTACCTTCGTATGCCCCTTCCATTATTCTTTCAGAAGATCACAAAATTATACCCTGCATCCATACTTGAAATAAAAACACCAAATTTGTTCTTTCCAGTTGTAGGATAACTTTTTATCACCTTTTTTTCCATAGGGCATTGAATTGGAGTAGAATAATGCTACATTGGTCTATTACAGATTCGCATTCATAAAATAAATAAATGATTCCGACACAAGCGCCTTCCCCAGCGTCGGCTACTTCGCAACATCAAATAAACTATTTCTACTAACTTGGAGCTTCCAAGTTAAAAAAATGTATATCTTGATTTAGTTTGCGTATAGAAAAACTGTCTGGAAATATAGTTAAGAGACAAAATTTTTTTTTGGCCTTCCTCGGTTTTGCATTTTCTGTCATTCAGCCCTTGTCAAATACTAACATCCATTGGCCCCTAGGAGCTCACTGGTTCAATGTCAATTAGACAAGATGAGGGTATAGGATATTATTTTTTTAGGAGAAAGCTAGGAGACTCGAAACATAGTTAGAAATCAAACTAACGAGAGTATTATACATTTAGTCACGTAAATTTTCTCCGAGTTTCTTCGAGTTAGTTCTTACGTGTAAATTGAGTGGCAAGTATTCTAGTTCGATGAGCTTTACAGTCATTGATTGGAAACATCTTCATTTTTGCACGGTTTTTGACTTTGTTTATGAAAACAGGATATGTTAGAATGCAAGAATTCGAATTAATTTCTTCAAAACAGGGTGTCAACATGAAAATTATATGATCACATTGGCACATTGCTTGGTATGCAGGTGTGCAGTCCAAAACTACAGCACTCACTAAAGCTTCTAGCCAATCACAGGACTTCGGCTATGTCTGCACCGATCCGGTACCTATAAAATCGTAATACATAATGATCGTTGTTACCAGCATCGCCTTTAGAAAACGCGACTATGTTGTAAAGTGCGCAGTTTTATACTGAAACCTAAAATATGGCTCCATCCAACAATCAAAAGCGTGTCAAGGGTGTTCAAATTTTCAGACCGTTTGTCTACGGGACTACAGCAAAACTTTTTGGTCCGGAAAATCCTAAGCCGGAAGGAACTCCTGCTGAGCACACACACTCCTGGACAGTATTTGTGAAAGGATTGGATGATACAGATATCACATATTGGTGTAAGAAGGTGCAATTCAAACTACATGAGTCTATACCAAATTATCTAAGAAGTTAGTATATTCATTATGACTTTTGTTTGAGAAAGAAAAAGTCGTTCACAAGTTATTTGGTTTGAATTTTTCCAGCAATTGAGGATATTCCGCCTGGTACACCGTTTGAAACTCATGCTACAGGATGGGGAGAGTTTGATATTAGTATCAAGATCTATTATGTTACTGAATCGAATGAAAAGCCACAGTGCCTATATCACCATCTTGCGCTTCATCCATATGGAGACACGGAAGAGGAAAGAGAAAAAATGCGTCAACGGTCTGAGATTCGGTCTTGGGTTTACGAAGAACAGCTTTTCAATGAACCATATGAAAACTTCTTTAATCTACTAACGACACCGCTAGAGCGGGCCAAAAGTGGAGGCAAAAGTACCAAAGTTTTAAAAGGAGGCTTAGTCGGAAGTATCGGGGAGCGAGATGCTACAATTCCACTCCAAACTAGACCAGACCAGCCTTTCAGTCGCGAAGCCGAGAAACTTGAAATAAAGCGGCTAGAAGAAGGTCAAATTAAGGTACGTCAAATGGTGGAAGAATTACGGACTGAAATAAAACTTAAGGAAGCTGAGCTTGAAAGCCTTAGGGCCGACGTGACAGCTAAAACTACTACATCTCCCAAGAGTTCAAGCTAAAGCAAAAACTTTAATTGATTTAAAAGAGTCTTTCATTTTGTAATCTGTGACAAATATATCTTCCTTTTAATGAGCTTTAAAAATAGGGAGACATAACCAGAAATCAACAAGTGAATATTCAAACTCAAATCTCCTGCAGGCAACTTTTCATTCTTGTTTTATCTCTCGACTATTTTACCTAACTACTTAATTAAAGTAACCTATCTGTATACTTTTAGCACAACCCATATCTTCAATTCTAAGCTATAAGCTATAAGCTATCACTTTAATTTCAAGTTGCCTAGTTTCAAATCTAGTAGAATAAAGAATGTGCAAATTTGTTACAATAGCAACATTTTACTTGATTGAAATATTTTTCTTTTGTTAAAAGGCATAAGATTATTGGAAGGTATATCAACTTTCCTCTGTATAACTTTGAAACAAAGCACACAATACCACCTTCTTTTCAATGAGCGCGGCCAACACAGTAAATTTCTGACATGATTGTGCTAAGCGTGCAGAATGATATCTTAAACATTACTCTTTTACTGATTTAGCCTTACATTGCTAGAAATGTGTCATGAAATGGCAATCGTAGCAAGGAAAGATTATTTTATAAATGATGAATCTAATGATATCTAGTCCTTTATAAAAATCAATAGCCCAAATCTGTTATCGAATTGTATTTTAATGTAATTCAAAATTTCAATTGATTTGGTCCGAGCTTTGATGCTTTTGATAACTTCAGAGCGAACACAAGCATCAGACTTACTGATAAGCTGATGTTTCAGGTTTTTTGTAATTAAATTAGTGATTTTGATGAGTCATTTGCAATTACCTTTACCATACATCAATCTTTAATCTTAAAGTCTTGAACTCTAAATAAGAATTGTAGACAGATTTTTCAAGATAATATGGGAAATTTTTATACATGATCTCTGGAGAAATCATAATTCAGATAATTTTCTCGAGATTCAAGCCTCTATCGTTCGTATTTAGTTGATTCATATGCCTTTTTAAGGTTATTAGACATAGTATCATGTCTCAAATCAACTTACAATACTCATTCTATGACCTTTTTATCTCAAATAAAGTTGAGAGAATTGACGGTTTTTTTCCTTTATTCTTCTTTTTCTTCATCTTATCTGATCCCTGTGATGATGTTGTAGATCCTGCAATTAGACTTGCTCGCCTGCTGATACTAGTAATTTCTGAAGGAGCCTTTGTAGAGCTTGCTTTTAAATCTGCTCTTCTGCTGATGCTGGTAATCTCTGAAGGAGCCTTTGAAGGAGCCTTTATAGAGCTTGCTCTTAAACTTCCTCGCCTACTAATACTTGTTATCTCTGATGGAGCCTTCCGACTTGAAGAATGAGCTCTAGAACCCTTTTTTTTCGCTGTCCTACAACTTTTTTCGCTACATTCGCTCCCATCTTTGACATAATCTGCTAGGGACAAATTTTTTATGCGTCCTCTGTAATGCCTTGCAGCTTCAGGCGTTATATACTCCTCATCAGCTGATGAATATAAGCTGAAAGCTTCTGACTCGGCAACACCTCGTCTCCAAGATTTAATTGATTCTATATCTACATCACTATATGTCATTGCTGACTCAAGTTTCCTAGTCCCACGTTTATACTCAACGTTGGATTGTATACTTTTAATTATATGAAAGCCGCCAAACATTATCACTGTAACACCCATAGCAACTCCAGAAGCTATAAGGAATTGAGGTGATGCAAGTAAAGCAAATATAGCAGGACTAGCAGTTTGCAACGTTCTCAAAACGCTTGGTCCCATTTTGCTGACAATAGTGGAAAGTTCAGCGAGAGTAAGACCTACTGCAGCCATTGCTTCTGGGTCTTCTTGTAAATGAGCAATGATTGCCGTGGCTGAATGTTGCAAGCAACGAGCCTCCAATAATAAGTTATCTAGTTTTCCAACCATTTTTTGCAATTCAAATTCAGATGAAAGATCTCTAGCGCTTTCAGACATACAATCGAAAGGAAGGTTACCATAAGCTAAATTCATGTCTATTTTCGAATCTTTGCTTAAGTCTGGATTAGACCGAGACCTGGTAATTCGTGAAGTGTATGGTGGGGGAACTGTAGACACTACAGTTGTATGTCTCCTGTGCATAGGTGGATAATTTCTTTGGGTTATTGAGTCCGAAGGCTGACTATAGTTTTGAGTTGGAGATGCTGAGCGGTTAGATCTTTGATCTGGATTGTAACTGGATCTTCCTGAGGTATAGCTTTCTGTTATGTATGATAGGTTTTGTGCCGTAAGGGGAGGCCGAGAACAATCATTTCTTTCTCGTTGTCTTTGCCGTTGAGAACGATTCGAGCGATTTGAACGTCGAGACCGTTGAGTATGTTCAGAGGTTATAGTTCGGACCTCTAAGCGAGCTTGATTCTGTTGTACTGTACGAAATTTATGTTCCTTGAGTTCGTTTTTTCTATCATGGTAGGCAGCTTTGGCATCTTTAAAGAGATTGACAAGATGCTTCCCCTAAATTATTATTGATGTGAGTTGGGATCTCATTGTAGGTAGATTTTTAATAAGAAAGGAGGGGTGGACTGACAGTGCTAACGATCTTCCCAGACTTGTTGATAATAGTTACCGTCTCTATCGCTGTCATCTCTGGTTTTCGAGAAGATACTGAATACAAAAGATTGAGCGGAGATTCGAAAATTCAAGATTGCATTCTTCAACAGGAAGTCCAGTGGATTATATCACATTAATTCTATGTTTCTAATCTTGACTATCGTTATATAGCGAAGTTAAATTGAGCCAGAATCAATAACTCATTCATGCAATTTCTCCGAACTAATTTTACACATTGCGTAGTTATACGGGTGAACAAAATAAAATATCTTAGACAGCATAAGAACGGTGTCTGCTACTTTCTCCCTACTGGCCTGTTAAAAGCGGAGATAATGCCAAGATAACGCTAAATTCATGTTCATATACTATATTTGAGTATCATATAGTGGCTCATTCTTTTTACTTGGAAATGAAGTTGCTCAATCGCTGGATCTCTCTGCAAAATAGCGATGTCTTTGTAAGCATCTGGAACTAGTAGCAAGAACTTATTTGTTCGGCTACTCATCGCCCCACCTCACCCTCTTACCGAAGCTTCAATAAGCCTAATCAATGAAGGTCCAGTAAGAAAGTGAGGTGGGGCTACGACCAACAGAACAATTACCCAATTAATTATTTCAAGGGGGCGTTTCGTCCCGATCCTAGTGGGAAGCCTCCAGCTGCATTTTTGCCTAAATATGAATGCATTGGGCAAAACAAATCTCTACATATGCTATCCTCATTTCCAATTGACAATTGATTGACACAACTTGTGAAGTATCACTTCTGTATTTTCTTATTCTCTGTCAAAATAAAAATAAGATCCACATGAAGATTTTGTCATTGGTCCTTCTCTTCTGCCCAGACATCGGGGAATAGATATTCTACATTCAGTCTTCCTTCCTCACCTCGACCATCGGCTTTTGTCATGAATTGAAGCATTTTTGTTGAACTTCCCTTCCAATGAATGCCTTGACATAAGCTTAAATTTGACTCTTTATTGAGCTCATCAAGTACAGCCGCCACAAGTTTCCTAGCATTAGTACTATTGGCATTCATGTGTCCCATGACCATTGCGACGTCCACACTGTCACTCGAATGCCAACAGTCATAATCTGTCGCCATACATATCATTTGGTACGACATTTCAGCCTCTCGAGCTAACTTGGCCTCGGGCAGTGCCGACATGTTGATGACAGTTCCACCCCAGGCGCGGTACAAGTTAGATTCGGCGCGTGTCGAAAATTGCGGCCCTTCTATCATAACCAGATCACGTTAATAAAAAAGTATGCACATAAAAAATTAGGGAAATAGCAAAGGCATAATAGAAACATACCCATGCAAATAACTGTGCCTTTGTTATGCATTCGTATATTCTCTCCATCTAGTATATGAGCACAACTGCTGATAATTTTTGCAATCTTTTCATCAAATGGTTCTGCAAAGCTGACATGTCCAACTACACCTTGTTCGAAAAAAGTGAACGGCCGTATGCCTATGAGATAATTTAATTTTCAGTAAGAGTACACTAATCTTAACAAAGCAAAGATTAAAAACAAAATTCTCCAACTGACCTTTCGTCCGATCGATGATCTGGTCCGGAATGACAAAATCTCGTGGTCGTACCTCCTCTTGTAGACTTCCTACTGCACTAAATGCAATAATAGTTCTGACTCCGATATTTCTTAATGCAGCAATGTTCGCTCGTGATGGAATCTCATGCGGTGCAATCTGATGATGGGTGCCATGTCGGGAAAGGAAGGCAACATAGGAATTCCCATGCTTTAGAATTAAAATGGGTGCTGAAGGATAACCCCAAGGAGTATGAGGATTTACACTGGCAACTGGAACGAAGCCGTCGAGTTTCTGAATTCCAGTACCACCAATTACTGCAACGTTGATAGTACCTAAGTATGAAATTAGCGTAAGAGGGCTACATTGTAGACAATAGCAACAAGAGAAATAGATATACCATTAAAATCTGCTGGAAGTTTAAACATTCTCTTGTAAATCTCATGGATTTAACTCTATTAAACTAAGTAACCTATCTACTCTTGTAATAACACAAGTACATTTGGTAAAAAAGTATGTGGGAAAATATCTACAGTCCTTTTGCACAACCTTGATAATTCACCAACTGCCAGTATGTTGTAAACCTGTGCCCATCTTTGTCACATCCGGACATACATATAATACCACATTTTATAGTGCCCAGATTCCACAAGGACAGGGGAAACAAGAGTTCAGAAAGTTTAATCTGATAATCAACTAGTTGTTTCCTCGTTAATTCTTTCTGATCTATTGAAGGATAAGGACTATACTCAAGCAAAAAAGTAATAATTTCAATCAAAAAGGCAAAATACGGCATTTTTGGAGAGACTAGGAGAAAAAAAATCTGAGTAACAAAATCTCAAATATTTAAAGAATTTGTAACTCAACCCTATTGTCACGTCTTGCATTCATATGTAGTATATCTCTACATGAGACAAAAAAGAAGGATAGTTCACGCGATGAGTTAAGGTCATTTTCAATAGGATTAGATTCATGTCCTCGATAGGAGACATCAAGAGCTGTCCTTGTTTGACTTCCGTACTTGAACGGGAATTGTAATCTAAATAGATTCGAAGACATACAAAGTTTTATACCCAGATTTACCATTATTACAGTGTATTTATGATGAGGTTGTGAACAGTTTAGAAAAAGCAGAGGCAATTTATAGGTTCACTAAACCTAATATGGCATGATCAACACTCGGTTTCGATAGGGAGATATAGTACCTACCCTATGGCCACGGTGGGTAGTTTAAAGTGGGGCACATATTCGCTCCAGGGGCTAGTCTCCTACTAGCGCATTATTCGACAGGCTATAAAAAGCTTGTCCTGGATTTCATGGCCGAAACTAAGGGCATAATTTGATCATTTGTTACCGTTCATTACATACAAATCCATTCCTTTCACTTAAAAGTTTTCTGCCGAATAGTGGTGGATTGAATTTATAAAATATAGTAATGATCAAATTAATCTTCACTGCCAGAATTATTAGGTATTCAAACTTCGCAACAATGAGTGCCGTTTATCCTATTGAGGGGTAATATACATCACGACTCCACATTAGAAAGGTCATTCTTTTTGTAGCAGATTACCACTCCCTAAAATGGTTATCTTTATAGATCTGGATCACTTCAAAATCACTCTTAACTTTTTCAATTCGGCTATTATTCAGTGGGGTTAGAAATGGCAGAAAAAATCTTCTTGAGATCATTCAAAGGCTCTAGGCTCAAGATGAGCCTCGAGGGGGTCTTTGTCCGAATATAGTGCTACCAACCCGAACTTCATCGCTTCCCATTTCAACAGCTACTTCAAAATCATTACTCATACCCATGCTTAGCTCTAATTTCCTGGATGTATTTCCTGGAGATGATGCATCGTCCATTTTCCTTTTATGTTCTATCCCCCATCTACTGTGAAAGTGTTCCTCATCAGATCTGTTGCGTAAAACTTCCTCTAATCGATCTCGTTCCTGTAAAAGGACTTTGAAATCATCGTTCTCCTTTTCTTCACCGGAAGTTACACTTCGGTTGAGGGCACCTATGGTCATTAAACCTAGAAGATGAAGATGTGGACAAGATTTTAAAATGTGAAGGGCAAGTTCTGAGGTTTCTGTTCCAGGGGCAGTGCCAGACTTAGTCTCTTCGGAAGATGTGTTGACTTGAATATGGATGTTAAGTGGTAAACTATCAGAGAGTGAAGATCGGCCTAGGTTGAGCTGAGTTGCTTTTTTTATAGAGTCGACAGAGGATACAAGATAAAGATTTGGAATCTTAGAGGACAATAACTTGCATTTATCTTCGAGCACATTAGTATTATTATATGTTGGGAGTTTGAGTAACGAAAGGATAAGAGATTCTTAAAGAAAATTGGCAAGGAAATTTAATTGCTTGGTTCAGAGACTAGTACGTTGAGCATAGAAGCTTCCTCTCGAGTTTTGTAATGAATCCCCGTGAGAGGGGATACTCTAATAAAAGATACCTCTTGAAAGTATTTCTTTTACTAGACTTTCTTGAAGAAAACTTAGTTGGGAGTCTCTGAGCTTACTACTCTGTAGACCTCCGATGAAATGCCATTTAATATCATTGGGTAATATCGCTGCTTTTTCTTCCAGTTCCTGATAGTAATTTTCACCAAAATTTCGATGTCCTTCTTGATAGATCGCTAGAATATCAGAGGCTGGCTTGAGTTTCGACACAGCTACTAGTCGGACCTAAGGCCAGAATTTGATTAGTTAGCAATTTCCATAAATCCAATAATTTGGTTAGATCCCAATGAAATAAATTATATACACAACGAGTTGATGCCTTGGCAACAATACGATCCTGAACCGTGTTGAGGGCTGATATAAGTTGTTTAGCACGGATAGGATCAACTTTCATTTCTGGGAGTGACGACAGCGTTGTACTTGTCATGTTTGTCACAATTATTGATTACAAGAATACATGATCATCTAGTGTTTATAGCAGCATGTGGGGAAGCTTAGCTAATCAATAGTGGTTCGAATATCAGTGTGAGCCTATTATTACTAACGATAAATTATCTCGATATCACAGGGCGGAAACTCCTGTAATTCCATTAATATCTGGTTTTTTGATAAATTCATCTCAACTGTGATTTCATCAAAGCAATGACAACCGTCTGTGTAGGTCTCTATCGTATTTCCCACTTCTTTTAGCTGGGTTTTAAAATTATTTTCTCTATGTAACGAAGCAATACGTTGGGATGAGACGGCATATGCGTGAACACGATAAAGAAAGCCTTTAATTATTCCGAATTGAATAAAACGTCGAACATCAATGTAATTCACGATGTCTAACCCCTCGTTTCTATGAAACTTAATCCATTCTGTCAATGACCGATCCAATCCAAGAGAGGTGAATAAGCGACAGAGGTAGTATTTTTCAATGATGGGACCATTATTACAAACATAATTAAGACACTCATCTTGCATATCATCTTTATTAGCAATAAATTCTCCTATAAAAGAATTTGGTGCATAGATGTTACTGAAAAAAAACATGTCTACCATGAGAATAGTATCGTAATATAGTAAGTGTTGAAGAGCGACTTTAGTAAGCTCAATGGATACATCTGACTCTATAGCAACTCTTCGAACTTCACGAATACCGTCTACGTATCTTGTCACTTTAGCTAACGTAAGATCCCATGTAACGTCCAAGCGTTGAAGAAGATTAATCTTCGGTACTGGAACTTGCCAAGACTTTACAGGTGGAGGAGGTCGACGTATCGGAAAAAGCTTCAAATTGATCGTATTTGCATCATCTAGATATAAAATTTATTAAGAATTTTTCAATTGGAATGATTGGAAAACTTGTAACCTACCAACAGGAATCATACACTCGTTGTAATTATTCAAATCCTCTTTAATTATTTCTAGGAGAGCTGCTATTGAACGTCTTCCTTGAATAACAGAGACCCCTTCTAGTTTTTCCTCTTCTTCACTTAAAAATTGATTCTGGATCTCCATCTCAGTGAAGGTGCTCACAAGCCGTCGTACCACTGTTTCGTATGGAGAAGGATCCACATCCGCTTTGATAACGATGCAAAAATTAAAAATAAACTCATTACGTTTGTATTTGGGATTTTGGATACAGACAGGATGGCCAAGAATCCGATATAGGCTCTGTGGATCGCAAACCATGATATAATGATTACAAAAGACTTGTCGAGGAATGATGTATTCAGCAAGTTTTTCGAAATCTAAAAGACATGGCTTGTCCACACCAACTTCAGGAACTATTGAACCTGCAGGACTTTGATTGACAACTTTTGTTCCTGGACCTACATATTAGCACTATTGAATTGTAAGTACCAAAGACAACGTTAGAGTCAATCCGTCGCATGTCCTGAATGCTGTTGATAATTAAGAAAAAATCAAGGACTGTATGAATTTTCTCCATACCTTGTTCAGGAAGGAAACGAGCGTAAAAGATCCCAGAAATCATTACATTAAATTTTATTCGAGGATTTTTTCGTCGTGTATGTTGTCATGTTATTGAAAGTTAATTACATCCCAAGTGATGAAATTTGAAACCTCAACAACTACTCAGCAATTAAATATTCATTTTTTAAAAAATTCACGAGCAATATGCTTTATCTTCGAGCTTAGTTGTTGAGGAACTGAAAACTTGGAGTAGTAGGTAGCTCACATTTCGTCATGTACCATGCTACCCCTATAAAAACGAATAAATTTAAATCGCCTTGAAAAATTCATAAATCGAAGCAACCTAAACTCCTTTAGGCATAGTTCGACACTAGGTAGAAGTAACTAGCATTACGCAATAAATTACAGGGATCTGATATATTTTGAAAGTCACTTTTACCAAATCTAATGCAGAACGCGGCCCCGCTCATCAAGATCAGGTTGCCAGGGCAAATTATTATTATCGCGTCGCGTCCTGAAGATAAATATTTGTAACTTTCACCCACCCTGTTTGCCCAACTTATGTACTTCGTCAACTGTTGTGCAGAGCAAAATTAGATAATATATCATGAAGTTATGCAGGATACCTCGACAGTGACAGCATGATTTTAGTCTGAAATAAAGAC
>PEDP01000648.1:0-19755 GCA_002918395.1 Erysiphe pulchra | reverse complement strand
GAAGGGCCCAGAAGGTTGCCAAACAACAGCAGACCTTCAAGCTCGGTACTATGGAGCGTTGGGGGAGAGGGGCCAAATTGCCCTGAGATCGTGGGGACATGATGCATTAGTACTAGATGGCAAGGCGCACACAATTGCTTGTACATATGTTTCTGGTGTGCTTAAATTTTATGCGATCCATGCTGAAATCCTCAGATATCGATGGTCGCATTGAATATTTCATGCATATAATTGATGGTTTCGTCATGAGTGTATCCGCATCTAAGTTCAGAAATGCAATAATGGCCTTTCAAAACTTGCAGGACTACGCGGAGGAGAAAAGAAATGAAGCTATTGAGTTAGCTAATACAAGGGCTCGAGAAATTCGGGAAGCTTTTTTTTAATTTTATTTAAAAGTTTTTCAAACTCTAAGTATAAATGAATTAGGTAAATGCTTCTGGTACCCCCCCATTTTCTATATGTGAAATCTAAAATAGTTTTAGCGGAATCTATGAGCAAGATAGCAAGGGAAATAGCCATCAAAAAGACTCATTTGAGTTTATCGGTAATGCTCATGATATCTTCTTTCTAAGAAAAAGCTAACAATTGTGGTTTATTTTACTACTTACACAATCTTTTAGTTTCATGATTAGGAAAGAAGCTTCTTAGTCATAGAATTATGAAAAATGCTGTTCATTATTCACAGCATATGCTTCAATAAATCGAAATTATATCATTGTAAGGAATTATGTACATTCAAGCACAAATAAACTCCGCACGCCGCCAACTTTTAGACCTTCGCCCACAAAGATATCACACAGGTGCTATTTTAGGCTTAGAAGCTATCTGAAGCTAGGTTGTGTAGAAAACCGAACTTGTTCACCGGGTGAAAGAGATTGTTCTACTATCCTTCCATTTCCCTTCAAATCAGTGTTTCAATAGCTTTGATAGAATAGCAGATTCCAAAACCGTTAGTTTAATATATTTAAAATGTCAAAAATACCTTCCCATCTAATTTCTTTGGGTGCTCCTCCGATGTCACCATTGAAGTCGCTATTCCTCCTGACACATGTTTCCTGTTGTCTCTCTTTCGCGTTGAGTTGATGTTAACTGAGATCGAAAAGGTGGTTCTATGACGGACCGCGCCAGTAGGTCTACTACAAAGTCTAATGATCTCAGGGTATCGAACTCGTAGTAAAAGATCGAGTACAAAACAAAGAGCTTCAAGTATTGATTTGCTAACATACCAATGCGAGTATATTTTCTCTTATTTTAATATTCCCGGTGTTGTTTCCATCCATTTCTTCATTCTGTAGCTAAATGATGAGCTAATGGTCGTTATCCACACTCTACCACGATCTGGATCAAAAAGTAGTCCCTAACTGCTTTGTAGAGAACCCAATTGCTTTAATATCATAAGTAGTGTAAGTGGAGTAAGGTGTAGGATGAATCCCAAAATTGAGGCATGCTTAACTCAATTGGCGTGCGTACTTTGTCTAAGTTCTATGAAATTGTTTGGATAGAAGCCAACTCTACTTGTCTTAATTATTTTTAAGCCTTATAGATGTCTATAAATTTTGATATTCACTTTTTGTCTTTACCTGTAACGAGGAGATCACCGTTTTGGAGGGTCTTTTGAGCTTCTATTTGAATCTTAGCTAGTTTTTGAAAAGACTGTTATGAAAATCCACTGGTGGGCCCATGATTACGTTCTCTGTGCGTTACAATAATTATCCATTGTTGTGATTAAGAGCTGTTGGCTAACTTACATCTCAAAGATGTCAGAGAACAAGTCCAAAGTAGTACTTTGCCAAGGGGTCAGTTTGTACAAATGGATCGCAGACTTGCAATCTGCTCTAGTGCGATGACGTTGCATTGGCTATGTCTTCCATGATATCAATAGCATAAAAGCTATTGTTAGTCCGATAATCTCAGAAAGGAGTATGAGAAGGAACTCCAGAAATTCCAGGAGGGCAAAATAGAAGCCAGGAGTACTCTAGCGGCCAGAATTGAAAGAGCTATTTTCCCACCGAATCTTATGAACATGTTAGCCAAACAATTATATGACCATTTTTTAAGCGTTATAAAGAAAGGTGCTAACACTCCTTGGGAAATTGCTGTGGGAGAGCTCCTATCAACTAAACTAAAAAGTACCGTAGACACTTACTGCAACACCTTTAAGCAGCATTACCTAAATGCAAATATTGCTGCTGAGACCATGCCACGCCGGATTTTTGAGGACCTTAATGGAGACCAGAGCAAGTCTTTCGAGATCTCAATAGGATTGGCTGGTTATCTCTTCATGCTAGGGACTGAGGGTATCAATTGATCGGACACTTGGCGCCAAACCAAAATCTACTTTGTCAACAACAAGTACGTAACTCTCGACATAGTGATATCGACCCTTAGACAAGTGGCAAAAGGTCGGGAAAGAATAGCAGGTGGGTTTGCCCAGGCTGCAGTAGCAGGATCAAAGGTATCAATCACTTGTATGAAAATAATGATCCTGAAGGTGTTTGCAATAGATGTAAACATAAACACAGAAACAAAAGTTGTTTCAGACAGCACCCAGAGCTGAGAAAAAGGAAAAGGGAAGGCAAAGACCACCTTTGAAAATATAGACGATGAAAATAGTTCAGATAGTGAGTGACAGTGGTCACACATCTCTCAGTGCAGTGGCAAGAGTATCTACTATGAAATTAAATAATCGTTTACTGTATGACACCGGTGCATTGCACTATTTTTTGCGCCATAAAAGTGATTTCCTTTCTATGAAGAAATTGTCTAAACCATTCGAATTCGATCAAGCAGTAGGAAATTCTAAACTGTCATATCAAGGTAATTGTCACGTAAAGATTGGAAATATGATCCTAAAGCTTTCAAATTTTCTTCACCCCAAAATCATCCAGTTACATAATTTCCGCCGTACATCTGAAAGAAGACCATGGCATAGCGGCGGCTAATAGAAACGAAACTCTTATTCTTACTAAAATATCTGGTCCTGACACACTCGTCGCAAAGCTGAGAGATCTTGAAGGTGTTCTATTAATTCAAGAATTTTCAGAAAATGAATTAAAAACACTACCAGTAGTAGCACTTAATATAGCAAGGATACCAGGTGTGTCAAGTGTACAAAGGTAGCACGAGAGACGAGGACATACCGGACAAAAGATACTAAAGCAAACCATCCAAATTTCAATAGGTCTAGAAGGCATTGACTTCTCCAAACTAGGAACATGCGAAAAATATTATTTGAGCAAAGCCCAGAGATTTGTCTCCAGAGACAAAAGGCCAATACCTGCTGAATCTTTGGATGAAGTATTTATAGATATGGTGGGTAAACTAACAACCGCAATCAATGGATTGCAGTATGCAGTAATTCTAACAGATGCCAAAACCCGAATGAGATGGGTAATCATGACAAAAGCAAGAGATGAGATTGCCAACCAGTTAGTCACTTGGATCGAATTTCAAAACCACCAGTTTGGTAAACGAATCAGGGCAATCTTCAGAGATGGAGGATCAGAGTTCATGAGAATGAAAGATCATTGTACCAAACATAATATAAGAACTAATATCTCTACTCCTCATACTCCGGAGCAAAATGGTGCAGCTGAAGCTGCTAATAAAGTCATACTGCAAAGAGCTCGATCGCTATTAATTGATGCTGGAATGCCACCATGCTTCTGGCCATGGGCAGTAGAACATTCTTGCTACATCACCAATAAGCTCAGCTGCCTAAGAACCCAATCAGTTCCTCTGATTGATTTTCTGAAGGGTTTGAAACAACCATATGAAGAGAAAATTGATAATACGCTGCTACCTCGTTTCGGTTGTAGGGCCTATAAATACATAGACTCCAAACTAGGAAAATTTCAAGCAATAGTCAAGCAAGAGCTGAAAATGGGTGGTTTATGGGTTTTCAAAGGAATACTGTCAAGAATTTTCTTATCTACCACCCACACTACCCGCCTAATAAAGGATGGAAATGTGTTGAAAGTTTCACGCCCCACGTGACATTTAACGAATAAATCATGTTCGGTAGCATGCAAAAGTTAATTGATAAGCAAAAGACCAAAAGCTATTGGGCTAATGAAAGTAGAGTCCCCGCTGAAGAGAAACTAGATACCAACTTCTCGGAGCCTCAGCTAAGATTTCAAACTTCACAGTTTGAGGGAGAGAATAAAGTGTCTCCTAAGACACCTCAAATACCATCGGTAAACAAAAAGAATACGGTCCCAATACCTCCAGCAGTCGATCAACCCGATGAAGTGCCACTCTTGATTATGAGAGGTTTGGTATACAGTGGAATGGAAAGGTCTCATTTAGATTGAAAGAGGATTGATTAATTATTACAACTATAGAGGGCTAGACTACTATATAGATATGATTGTATTTGCCCTGAAACGGATAACTGCATCTTGAGACAGACAAAGGAGGTTATAGACATATGATATGTTTTATCTAAACTTGAAACAACACGGCAACATGCCATGTCCTTAACAGCCACCACCCAGTGTACCGAACATATCAACTGAAGTATGGCCAACGAACTCAGCGGAACTCAAAACAGTACCTGAATTAACAGCTGAACGACTTATTGAGAGCAAAGATAGTGTACATAGTCCACCTTCATCAGTCGACACTGACTATGATGATGCTGATGAAGATTCGGCCGATCTAAGCCAAAACAAGGCGAGTGATGATGAAATTGAATTAGTTCGCCAGGGGAAGTAAAATTCAACGAAAGAGCTAGATAAACTAAGAGCTGAGGAAGATAAGTACGATCAGACAATGACGGGGTGGGACCCTATACCTGCATTATGGGACAGAAGCGAAAGCGCTCACCAGTTATACAGCCACCCAACAGAGATCTTGTGTGCCAAAGGGATCATAGTCCACCGAAAAAACTCGATGATGATCAGGAATAAAATACGATATTGCAATGACGGGCTGGAACCCGATACCTCAATTCACAAGACACAAGCGTAACCAATCACCTGAGCCATAACTAACACGTAGTAAAAGAGGACACGAGGACGATTAGTATTGAAGGTGGACTATCGCCAGTTACACCTCGTAAAGACTGCTCAGATGAATATTGATCCAAGACATGGTCTGATACCATGTTAAGTCCCAACGCCAAACACTGGCAGAATACTGCTGAAGAGGAAGTGAAATCTCTTAAATAGACTGACACTATAAGAGTCATTGATCGATCCAAACTTCCAAAGGGGAGAACGTTGATGAGGTCCAAATGGGTATTTAAAAAGAAATACCATGCAGATGGCACACTGGAGAAGTACCGAGCAAGGTGTAAATTGAAAGGCTTCACACAAAGACCCAGGATTGACTATAAAGAGACGTTCGTACCAACGCCACGGCCAAAGACAGGTCGTATCATGCTAGCGCTTGCGCATAGCTTTGGTTGGTATCGACGCCAAGGAGATGTCTCGGTTGCATTCCTAAATCCAGATTAAGATGTTGACCTATATATGGAATTACCAGAAGGCTTGAAAAGAGAAAATAAAATCATACTGATAAAGAAAGGCCTTTATAGTCTCAAACAGGCTGCGACACTGTAGTTTGATGATATGAGGGGATTTCTCAAGACGCAAGGTCTACTTCCAATAGAAGCCGAGGTATGCCTCTATACAAATAAAAGTACAAGATGTTTTGAAATCTGTCATGTAGATGATATTCAGGTCATGGCCCAAGTGTAAGTAAGATTGATAACCTTGTGGCATCTTTACATAGAAAGTACAAACTGAAGACAGATATTTTCCTTAGGATTTACACAATCAATCCCAATAAAAACACACTTAAGTTATCACATGGACAGTATTCGCGAAAACTTCTAGATAGACACGGAATGACGAATTGCAGAACGACCTTCGCCCCCCGCTAGCACCTATATACCTGTCGACGTCCAGCCAATGAGAAATTCGTTACCCTCTCGAAATGCTTCAAAATGGTCAAAATTTATACTGAAGATAGCGGCTAGAGTGTTATCTTCCTAATGTTGACCTTTTTATCGATTTTATCACCCGTCGCATCATGTTCTATGTCGCGCCGCCCTAGAAATGTTGATGGGAGCGCTAGTTAGCAAAAGCTTATACGGTCATTTTAGCGCCCTTTTCCGCCAATGCAATCTGCGCATTTTAGCGCGGCTCTTGTCGAATGAAGACCCGCTGTGGACCCACCGATTTTATAATAGTAAGTAGTAGAAAGTAGTAGATTGGGCTGGTTCCAGGTGCCGATGTGATTGCGACTGCAACCGATACAGTTGTAACAGGCTTCATATAGTGCTCGTAATTTTTGTTTATAGCGCCATAATTGTGTAGGACGTTTGACAGACGATTTGATATTCAATCAGTTTATTATCCAGTAAATTGGAAAAGTTCAGTTTTGGGGCTAGGGAATATAAATTTCCTATACTAAGGCAGAGTCCGAAAAAAATACTGTTTTAGTTGGCAGGATATTTGAGAGGAGCTGGCCATCACGAACTAATTTTGCTTTCATATGTGTTTGTAGAGCGTACCCAAAGAGCGCTTAAAGTGGATCGTCTTTACACAATCGGATTTCCTTGAGCGCTTGAGTCATTATTGAGTGGTGCGTTTTGGGAGCTTGGTTTTGTGGTCTAGTACCTGGGCCCAACTAAACTTAAAGTTTATTTTTTCGGTGTTATTTTTTAAAGAGGTTTTATCGCGTCTATGTTTCATAACTGAGCCGAAGAACTTCTTACACATGCCTCAAAATTTCGCCTGGCCAAAACTGTGAGTTCTTCACGCAGATCATTTATAGCGCGCAAATGTCTAACTGGCATGTGCTCGCTGTGAGTTTGGCATTGTAGATCTAAAATGTTGGAAATCGGGCCAAATAAGATTTCTGCCTCTGGAACTCTTTGAGAAGCAGCCTCAGATGTGCTTAGTAGGGCTTCAATTTTGCTAGGTTGATGAGGGTGGTTAGTAAGGGAAGATCGCATTCTAGGAAGTCTCTTCCAGGACCTGGGTAGTCTAAATCAAGGGATGCAAGACGAATGTTATTTCTAGCGCCAGAAGTCGAGGGATTTTCTGCCGGAAAATCCGAATTATGATGGTTGAGAATATCAACTGAGGTAGGAAAGGAAGTACTAAGAGAGTCACCCCTTTGGATGTCGGTCGCTGGCCAGATTTCATTTGCAGTGAATTGAGGGGCACCTAAAGCTCTCTCAATAACCTCTACCATTTTGATGGTCCTAATGGAAATTATTGCTGTATTGTTAGACTTGTTACATGCAGTTTTCGGGTTTGAAATTTTATTTTCAGTGTCTGAGGGGGGAGAGCCGGGTCGATTTTTTAGCGGAGCCGTTCACTCATCGAGGGTTGGATAATTGTTTAAGAATAAGACTCTAGTAATGTATTTACTAAATGTAGAGTCCCACGCTGTCAAATATGAGGGGTATGAATGAAATATTTTGTGTTCACTACATGGATTTTCAGGCGAAATTTAAATTGTTATTGAATATTTTGTCTTTTGAACTAATTGCAGGAATAAGCTGTCAGTCTTTTAGGAATAACACATTCCCATCTCAATACATCAATGTGATTCTGAACAATCAATAGTTTTTAAGGTCCTGCCTGGGCCACAGTATCTGGCGTGGAGATATTGTTATAACTTTCAAGATTGGGAATTAAGTTTTTCTTGCCTGACTATCTGTCTAGTATTTTTATCTACTTATAACTATGGTGCATTATCCTCGTATGAGGATCCTCAGACATGATGAGGTAGCTTAGCCAAAAGAAATCATTACTGCGAACACTTGAATCTATGGTTTCCTGGCTATCATGATAACTCTACCATTGTTCCATCAATGGCTTTATAGATGCCATTGTATGTTCTCACCTATTGTTCTATTACTCCTTGCTCCGATACCCCTGTAGAAATAAACATTTTAGATGACCAGGATTCTTGCGATAACTAAATTTAGGTTTGACATAATGATACAAAAAAGGCTGCCTAGCTTACTAAGCTGCTGGATAGCGAGTAAATTCCAAAACAGTGATTTGAGCCCCAGTAACTTGATTTTTGTAGCACGAAAATTGAGATTATTTGCTCTACATATTCATCTGAGACAAACTTCAGAGGAATAGCAATATAACGAGCCAAAAAAACATGGACAAAATCTCTATTGCTTGGATTGGGGAAAAGAGATTCGCGAAAAGATCGACGGCTAGGATGCAGCAAAGGCTTGGCATCCCGCCAAACGGCAGCCCGAATGTCAAACAAAAACATCTCCTTATTTACTTGCAGAAACAAAATCAAATGATTGACGCAAAATTCAACTCTATCATTGATCAATGAAAGGGCAGCTGTGTTTCAATAAAGTAAAACTCAACAATTCATTGTGCATGCAAAAATTCTGTGAAGAAGCGGTTCATCGACGTTGATCTAAAAACCAACTAATCGCCTGTACTTCATATATACCATATTCTTATTACCCGATTAACTCTCATGCCTTTATTCTTTTCAAAAACTCCAAATGCTTTTTGGTCAACACTTTCTATTCGTCTTCTGTCTCTTGAGACTTGTCAAATCTCAACCTTGTAATGGAAATGAGGCCCTGTGTTCACGGAAGTACAGCGACGTAACGCAAGTCGGAACTCATGACTCTGCCTTTGTTGGTGAACTGCCTACGCAAAACCAAATACGATCAGTCGACGAACAGCTCGTTTCTGGAATTAGATTTCTGCAAGCTCAGACTCATACCAAAAATGGTGCTATTCAGATGTGTCACACTGCCTGTCAGCTTGAAGATGCCGGGACTCTAGTATCATATCTTTCTACAATAAAGTCTTTCATGGACATGAATCCAAATGAGGTTATCACACTGCTATTGACTAACGGAGATCGCGCCCCCGCTGCTATGTTCGGTACGGCCATGGATAGCTCAGGTCTTTCAAAATACGCATACGTGCCTCCCAAACAACTTGCTATCAATGAATGGCCAACTTTAAAAGAGCTTATCACGGCTAATAGTCGCCTAGTCATGTTTCTTGGTGAGTTCACTGTTTAATAAATTCACAGATTTTTCTCGTACTAATTTCGATCTGCAATATTCAGATTATGGCGCAGATACCGCCAAAGTCCCCTATATGCTAGATGAATTCAAGTATTTCTTTGAAACTGCATTTGATACTACCGATGCCAATTTTTCATCTTGTGCGCTTGATCGGCCCGGGGGGTCTAATGGTGCTAATTTAATGATGGCAAGAGAAAACACCTTCTAGATGCTCTGACGCTTCTTACTGACAACAAGATCAGCTTGTAAATCATTTCTTGGACGTCAAACTTTTCGGTGGTATTGTTGTCCCAGATCGAAATTCCTCTCCACGAACAAATGCCGCAACAGGTCCTGGCAGTATCGGTGCACAATCTGATTTATGTAAGCAAACGTGGGGAAGAAAACCAAATATGATTTTAATAGACTATTTTGGATACGGTAAGATCTCGCTTTCCCTTTTTAACAACTTTCTTCTTTTCTTCCTCGATCTCAAGCTTATTATTTATTTACCTAGGTGACGCTCTGGCAGCTCAAAATACTCTTAATGGGTTGTAAGGAAACTTAATACAGGAAACTTAATATTTAGTACAATTTCTTAATACATCCATTTTTTGCTTCGATTATGACAAAACTTTAATTTAATAACATATTACCTACCTAGAAATATCGAATATGATTATTTCTCATTGCTTTTGAGGAGAGGAAAGCAAATTCAGCAAATTCCTCATGATTCAACATATCGATGAAGTATGACACATGAGGAAATTGCAAAAGAAAATTACACGATAAAAAAAGGATAATTTTTTCAAAGGTTGAGATCATATGGTGTGAGAGGGTACATAATTCCTAAAGATTTAAATGTAATAAAGATTTCCCTATAATTTTATCTAACTTAAAATTCTACTATCTTCACGTCTATCTTAGCTTTCAAAAGTCCCGGCTGATTTTCAATAGGGACCTAGTGGATTAGGCCAGATAATATAAAAATCCATATGTAGATAGTTTTCTAATATCAAAAATTTTGAGATTTTCTCGATATAGGTAAAATTTTTCGTCTAGCAAGCAGTAATAAATATAAAAGAAGAAATAGAATTCAAAAAAAAGAGAAGACCTAAAGAGTGATTAACAGTAGTCTGTTACAATTTTACTTTGTAACCTGTTTTTGATTAAAGACGCCACGGGATCAAATTTAATATTTTTTCCCTCCCAAGAAAACTTGGCCTCACATCATATTCCTCCATTACCTGTCTTCTTTTTCTCAATAATTTTTTCTTTTTTTCCTTTACATTATCAACAAAAGAATTCAAAAGAAGAGAATGTAATGATGCCTGTTTCTCTTATTCAAAATAAGTCCCATGTATTATTCACGCTCCTGTTTTCCGAAAAGTGAGAAGGACGAGGGACGAGTACCGAAGTGAATATTAATTCTTCGTTATCAAGGTAGCCAATTAATGACATAACTTTGCTATTTCTCGGGGGATTTTTTTTTGGTTTTTTGGTTCATGTTTTTTTCACACAGGTTTGATGCAAATTCGAGTTGCCGGATGTTGATGGAAGGGTTTCTCTTATCCCAGAATCATTTGAAAATAGGCGGGCTTCGTAGCAATAAGTGTCTACGAGTAGATTTCCCCAATAGATCAAATTACTCAATACTAATGGATAATTAAACTTCGCCACCTCTCTCTTGTCTTGGAAGCTCGGTGTGAGTAGAGAGAGGGTTTACTAATTGCATAGTTTGGCACGAAATTATTATTGCTGATGAGTAGAATATACTGAAAGAGAAATGTTGCCATTATTTTACTGCGCCATTAGTTAAAAATAACGATTAATGGTCGATTAGATTGTTTAAAAGAGCAAATTAAATATCAAATAGAGTAAGCATTACTTAATTTGCAATAATAAATTTAAGATTTCATGATATAGAGATGTGAAGGAAGAGCAAAACACCCATCGATCCAACTCAGATGTGTAATGTGAACTAATATCAAATTCATAAATGGCGTCTATTTAAATACAGATAGAAGATAGATAAGCGTGTACTTACTCTTATGATGACAATTTTGTATTTCAAAGCTTAAGGTCAAAACGCTAGGAGTAATAGAAAGATAAAATAATCGTCATTTAGAGAATATTCCGACGGCATCGATTACAGGCACGATATGAACAACGGCTGCATTCAAATATGTAAGATGGGAGTTGGTGGAAACATTCTTGGCATTGGTGACGGCCCCTCAGCCATCGCCAATCTCCATGATAGCACGATTCTTGTAAATGAATAACCCCAATAGCAGCCGCTACTTCATCAACTGGGTCTATTATATTTGGTGGGAACGGATCAAGATTCATATCTTCTGGGCGAGCAAGCAATAATCCTTCGTCCCACTGTGGACATTCGCAAGTCTTCCAACGCTCCGTACAGACATAGCAGAATTGCGTTCCACATGGACATCTGAGGAGTTAGTTAGCTGTGAAAACCTTAGCAACAAAGGTAAGATTTTGACGAACGTCATATGATTACAACCCATATCTAGTTCTATCATACATCGACAATTGTAGCATCTTTTCCATCCATTTGCTTTGGCAAGTTGGATAATACTTTGCAGGGCTGTATCAGCAGGACAATCACCATCATGTGAAGCAGCTTTGCATATATTGCATGTCACGGCTTCACATTCTGGGCAAATAGCAAGATCTCCCTTAATAAATTCTGTTCGTATGAAAGCTGAACATGTCTGATTCGAGCAGTAGGTTCGATCTTGGGTCTCAAGTTCTATCTTTTTAACCTCAAACCTATGAACGAGCTCGGGAGATAGAAACATATTAATATTCGTTAAAGGAATAGGCTGTTTACAGCATTTCGGTGGAAAAAGTCCATCATCTTTAATTGAGGTTTGGATAAGTTTTGAAAGACATTCGGAGCAATAAGTATGATTGCAAGGGCATTGGGCTAGTTCTTGTGATGGAAATGTTTCGTGGCAAGATACACAGTTCTGAGATACAATCTCAATAAACTTGCCTCTAGTTGTTCGTCTCAAAAAATCAAATTCTGGACTTGTTCTACCTGAAGAATCGTCAATTATTTCCTGATGATCTCTCAAGTCAAGATTTTCTAGGGGTAGAGCCTCGGTCTTATCCCGAATAACATCCAAATCATGACTTTCATCTAATGAAAATTCATACTCCTGCAAACTTTTGTCAATATTATTCTCAGTTTCTATACTCGGTCTTTGTACAATATTATGAGGCTTAGCTTCATGAATTTCAAAATCGAGATCAGAATAGTAATCGGAATCGAAATCGAAATCAGCTCCCTTATCAGTTTCTACGGTTCCTCCTCCAGATACTAGATTAAAGACCTCAGGGCCATCTGTGCGGCAAGCTTGCGCGATACTTCTGGTCATTATACGGTCTGAAATAATAGAGTAGTTGAGTTCAAGCTCTCTACGATAAGAACTTAAAGCAATTTGAGAGTCTGTTAATTCTCTGTCCTCATTTTGGGCATGAAAAAGCTCAGCTGTATCCTGTAGCTGTAATTGATATATGAGGGCCACAGTGGCATCATCCATAGTGTTATTGAAGTCCATGCTTGTTGAGATGGAGATACTTTGTTGCTGCTAAGCGCTATGTATTTTCAAAAGCTGAGGTATAGTTGGGTACAAGCACAAGGTCACGTGTACAAGGCTCTGCCATATCCCCTCCTGCTGTTAGTGTAAGATCCAGAGCGTGATAGAACATGGACACAACAATCTCAATAATCGAGACAAGACACAGATAACCGTTTAAAGCGCGAAACAACAGGAACAAAACTTTCAGCATTTTTTTCGAATTCATCACAAATAACAATTCCCATTACCATCCATCAACTTCATGGCGCCGACATCTTCAAGACGCGTGATACCCCCCGAACCCCCAGAAGCTATAAATCGCATCACCAAACATAAAACGACGGTTAGCAAGCCTAGCTCTAGCAGTAAATCCAGCCGCATGCTACCATTTACCACCGAAGCCCTTCGCAAAGCTGAAGTGCTTGAGAAATCACTTGGGTTACAAATCCCAACTGAAGATAATATCGAATCGATAGAGATTCAAATTGAGTCCATAGCTGGAGAAACCCCTTCGTCGGCATCGAACATATCTCAAGAACAAGCTCCAGTAAATCTAATCGACAAAAATGACATCACGGCGTCCTCAGGTCACAAACAAAACTTCCGTCTGGCATCAATCGATCTTGATTATCCAGGACCATATGAGAAACTCTTTGACGAACCCCTTAACTACGACGAAACACCTCCACTAGCAGGATCGATAGAAGAAGAACTCAATAACGTTACCGACGATGCGGCTCATAGAGTCGCAGACGCCAAATTTATTTTCGGACCCGTTGCCAGCATCCTGGATTACCACTTTAGCCAAGCTGCAGGCCCCCATATACCAACCAAGCAAGCTTCAGCATTGAAAAAATTTAGTGATGAGATCATACTTGTCGCAAAACGTCACTTCGAGGCTTACTTAAAAGAAGTACCGGCTCAGATACGCAAAAATGAAAGTATGGACAAAGAAATCAACTCAAGGATCAATATTTCAAGAAAAACAAGCTCGAAGCCTACCTATGCTCAGGTTGCAAATATTAATAATAAAGTTACTTCTCAAAATGCAGCTCCTGACAATAATGGGCCACACTCCACAAAAGTTTTCAAATCTGGAACAGATGACCGACTCTTTCTACGCTTATCGGAGAGCGATCCGCTCCGAGAGCTTTCTAGATATGCCCTTCAGACACATCTAAAGGCAAAACTAGGGTCTGACGATCAGCTTCTCTCAAATATCTTGCCCACCAAAACAGGCTTTGCACTCTGTCCCAGTAAAGGTAACTCCTCTGCACTTGCTAATAAATTAGCTTTGTCTAATATACTGGATGGTAAACTGATCGAAAAATCGTCCGTTTGGACGTCTTACCGTATCTCTAACGTTCCGCGTAAATTTGGTACTTTAAGGGATAATTTCGAGCACCACTTGGTACCTGTCACAACTGCAGATGTCACGATGGCAATTACAGCGGCAGCAGGAACCCAGCCAATTTCTGTATTCCCTTCTCGAGATAATGACGCACAACCGGAGTCACCCACCAGATCCTGGATTGTCCGTTTCAAAGACGACCATACCCCTCTCCCTCGGGTGCTTTTTCTCTTCGGCTTCGCACAACTACGCGTATCCTTCCCCGCCGCTATCCTTCCCCGCCGCTCTGCTGTAACCCAATGTACACGCTGCTGGCTATGGCACAACAGTCGTGTCTGTTCCTCCAACATTCGGTGTTGACTTTGCGGATCCTCCCATCACACCGAAGAAAATCACAAAAATCTTTGTGCTAGCTCGGTTGATCACATATGCCCCTCTAAATGTATCCACTGTCACGGTCCTCACCCTGCGGATCACCCGCAGTGCGAATTACGCTCTAACCCTTCTAAAGGACCTAAGAAGAGGTCACAAATTGCAGCAATACGTCGCATTAATACGGAAGCACGTCTACGCAAGCAGGCTGAAGCAGGGTGCTGTAAAACTTCAGAATCAAGTAATCAACAAATTAACATCAATACCACTACAGCTACTATAGATCAGACAACAGAACTTACGAATTTGTCTAACTCCTTCAGCATTTTAGATAGTCCAAAGGAACCGAGCGGTACTCAAATGAATTATTAATGAGAAATACAACTTCAGGCACAACCAACAGCAAGCCCAAAACAATCACGATTCTCTCGCTTAATGTAGGGCGTGGAGCACTAAATCACGATATTGCATTGAATGAGGCCTATCTATCTCATATAGATCTTAATCTCATCCAAGAACCTTATATTTTTCACGATCTAAGTAGAAGAACCACAGTAGAAGAACCACCAAGCATCATCCAGCATATGCATCCTTCTCCCCTAGTACTGATTGGAACACCAGTCGGCCACGCGTGATCTCGTACATCCGTAAAGGACTGGGTATTTACGCTGCCCAGATCAATACCTCTTCTAATGACATATTAATACTACGTTTATATTCTCCATCCGGTAGAATTCTTAATATTTTCAATATTTATAACGCTCCTTACAGTCCAACTAGCACAAGCGCCATTCAAACGCTCTACACCCTCACTCGATCTTTCTTTCAAGGTAGCTGCCTGCTACAAGGTGATTTTAATTTACATCACACTCGTTGGCAGCCTTCCTGGTCACAAAGCCCCACACCAGGATCTGAAAATTTCGTAAAATGGGCGGATGACAACTATTTCTGCCTTCTCTCCCCTTTGGACAAGAAAACACACAATAGAGGTAATTTTTGGGACCTAGCTCTTGGATCAGGCCCACTCTTACGCCATTCAAAATGCTGTATCGCTACCCACCTTGACGCCACATCAGACCACTTACCATTACTAACCACAATTGGATGGAGAGATGCTCCCAAAACACATCAAAGACTTCAACCCGATTCACTGAACTCTACTCTCTTTCAGAATTTACTTAGTTCTTCTATAAAACAAGTCGAACCAGTCCCTTTTCATTCAACTACCGACTCTTTGGACAAATTAGCAGAAGGCATAATTCAAGCTATCCAGTTAGCATACTCTGGAGCGGCCCGTCGCTCTCTTGGACACGATAAAGGTAACCCATGGTGGAACCAATCCTGTAGACTCGCTCGCCGGACTTTCAAATCCCAATCCCGGTTGGACTTAAATAACGAGGAGCTAAAAGCTGAAAAAAAAATATATCGAGGAGTCATAAAAAAAGCTAAAGAGTCCTTCAGAGCTAAGGTGGATCAAGCTAAAACCGGCAAAGATATCTTTGATATGACCAAATGGCACAAATCAAGAGGGACTTACAGTTCGACACCCCTAGTAGATCTTATAAATCCTGATCGCCCTCTAGCCACTACAACTACTGAGAAAAGACTAGTTCTGCTCAACAATCTTCTCGTTAATTCTTCAGATGTGGGCGATATATCTTTTGATGCATCATCTGTCCCTGCCCGCTCTATCTCACTGCCCGCTCTAACCCTTCAAGAAGTTCAGAACCCAATCCTCCGCGCAGGTAATACTGCCCCCGGTTCAGATGAAATTTGTACCTCCGATCTGAAAATAGCCTGGCCTCTAATTAAAGACCATATCTATATGCTTTTTGCAAGATGCCTCTCAGTCGGGCACCATCCCAAATGTTTTAGGTATGCTACGCTTTTAATGCTGCAGAAACCAAATAAATCCGATCCCTCATCACCCCGCTCATACAGACCTATTGCTCTTCTATCGGTTCTTGGAAAGGGCCTCGAACGACTAATAGCGAAACGTCTAGCCTGGATTTCAGTGAAGCACAAAATCCTAGCAAGTCAACATTTCGGGGCTCTACCCTGTAGATCCGCTGTCGATCTCACTACTTGTCTTACACATGACGTTGAGCGGGCACTAAATGAAGGACGGACTGCCAGCATGCTAACGTTGGATGTAAAAGGCGCCTTTGATGCAGTTTTACCAGGTCGACTTATTAGACGGCTACGAGAACAAGGCTGGCCACATAACATCGTAAGATAGGTTGGCTCATTTGCCACAGACCGCATGGTACAAATAGACTTAGACGACGAGATGGGTCCGCCACAGAAAATCACATGCGGCCTGCCACAGGGTTCTCCAGTATCACCTTTTCTTTTTATGTTATATGTCTCCCCTCTACTCAAACTAGGCAACCCATTAAAGAAATTTTGTTATGCAGATGATGTAGCAATTCTAGCCACCAAAAACTCGCTTTCAGAAAATTGTCAAGAACTTTCCAATTCACTTGCCGAAGCAATCAAACGGGGCCAGGCCGAAGGCATCATACTTGACCCAAACAAGTCTGAACTACAACACTTCTCTCGCCGTCGACGAGATAAAGACCTGTCTTCAACTCCTTCAGTTACGTTTCAGGATATGTCAGTCTCTGAAAATACTTCTCGTCCTTACACTAGATGGTTAGGAGTTTTTTTTGACAAAACTCTGCGTTTAAGTGGCATGCACGCATCCGTACAGCGAAGGCCATGAAGGTTGCAAATGCTCTTCGAAGTCTTGGAAACACATTAAGGGGCGCCCCTCCTATACTTATCCGACAAGCGGCACTAGCTTGTGTTATACCTATCGCTTTATACGGCACCGAAACATGGTGGCCCGGCCGTCGCAAAACAACTGTGCATGGTAGAACAGTCTCAAATCGAATCGAAGGTCAACTCTATCTCATTCGAAAGGTTATCCTAGCTTGTGCTCGGGCTGTACTTCCAGTATATCGCACGACACCGATTCCCGCGTTATTTCGTGAAGCAGGCCTTCTACCACCCGACTTAGAACTTGATAAAAGGTCTCGCCAAGCGATTCTTCGGGCATACAATCTAGATCCCCGTCATCTCCTGAGGAAACGAATCAATTTTTCATTCAAATCTGGACGCAAAATTTCACGCCTCTCTAGATGGGTCCTAGCCACACCTGAAGTAGAATATATTGACCCATTAATCAATCCACCATGGGATCAAGAAGAAAACTGGTGCAAGAGCATCAAACGAGTTACCCAGCCACCCTTTCCTCTCCTTGAGAACATTCCTTTTCAAGATATAATTGTATTTTCAGATACAAGCTGCAAAGAATCAGACGTAGTGTCCAAAGTTGGAGGAGGCGTCGTCATATACCAAGCTGGTCAAGTAATAGTACGAAATTGTATCACATTAAACCCGGACCTGACCATATTCGATGCTGAAGTAGCAACTGCCTTAGTAGCAGTAGAAGAAGCTATACAACTACCCACTGCACGTTTCGCTAATGACCTTTGGCTACTCTTAGATAATCAAAATGTAGCTCGACATCTCCTACAAACCCCAGTTTGCTCTTCTCAAAATACGTTTATAACTTTTGCCTCATGAGCTTCTATGTGGTCAAAGCGCTCTCGTCTCCCGCATACAGTTTCAGGGGGAGTAAGAGTACACTGGATCCCCAGCCATACAGATATTCAAGGAAACACCTTTGCAGACCTTGCAGCCAAAGAAGCCCTAGATTTAATTACTTCTTCCGCTCTTCCACCATCGCACTCTCCTCCTCTAACCTCCGACAGAGCTAAAATTTGGGCAAGAGAACAGTTTGATATTAATATTAAAAATTACTGGTCGTCACACGCACCAATGTCTTATAGAAATCTTGACATAAACAACTTTGAGCGCTGCCCCCGAGAACTGACACTACCCCGATCTCTTGTCGCCCATATTTACGCAGCACGCTCGGGACATGAAGACTTCGCTGCCTACCATGAGCGTTTTCACCACGAGAGTGCTTTAAATAAATGTAGCTGTGGTGCTAACAAATCTCCAATCCACATGTTTCACTGCGTCAAACCAACCATTAAACTGGCAAAAACTCCCCGAAATATCAGAGACAAAACCAAATATTTCATAGGCTCCTCCAACGGCGCATCTAAACTAGTCAAATAGTTAAAGGAGACAAATTTCTTCAATGAGATCTGTCCTAGGTATCCCATAAGTGATACTCTTACAGCATCCGAGGCCCCATAGTGACCTCGCAAATATTGAAATACGTAAATCTGTTTTATTTTATTCTACCTTTAGTTCCTTCTTATGCTCAATCTTCTCGCTAAAGATCAAAAAAATAAAAAATAAATAAAAAATAAAAACTACATGTATGTAGTACTTTTTAACACATATGCTGTACAAAGGGTGGATGTTCTGAACTCACTCAGTCTGTACATAGAAATAGAAAAGGCTCTCTTTATCCCAGTGGGGAATAAGAGTAGCCTCGCTCACCCAAGGCAGTAAGCCTTGGCGTCTTATGTCCGGAATAGGGATAATTAGTACAGACCCTATACATATAGACGTAAAATATAAAACAATCAAACAAACAATCAAACAATCAAACAAGAGCGTGATAGAAATCTTACAAATATATTTCCTTCTCTTTGAAACTGACCAAGGCGCCGAAATATTTACCAATGTGAGCGCCCTGCACTTTTAAGTAAAGGTGTAAGATTTCCAAATCAGCATTGACAAGACTAAATGATGAAAGGAGCTTTGGTCTTCTATTATCAAAGTAAAATATTCACGATTATATAAAATTATGTTTGTAGTAAAGGCTTAATTGAAATTCTTATCTTCTCCTTGAACGACTCAAGGCTGATTATATACATTAATATCTAGCAAGAATACAAGCTAGAGTAAGACTGTAAAAATACAATAACTCATTGTGTTTCAATATGAAACAACTTACATATATGATACAATATAATCGACAATCTGAATGGTCGTATCTTGAAACAACTATGACTCACAACACTAAATAGAATACTTTCGTTGAAAAAAAAAGGATTTTGCAATTACTATTCCTTGCCCCTCCCTAGTACAATCAAGCCAATGAGCTACTTAAAAGTGCAGGGCGCTCACATTGGTAAATATTTCGGCGCCTTGGTCAGTTTCAAAGAGAAGGAAATATATATGTAAGATTTCTATCACGCTCTGGATCCTATTTATTTATTTACATGATTAACGCCAAGCAGGCACACAGGTAAGAAGAATAAATCAAACCCGGCCTCGGGCCTCACGTGGGGCATTTGGCGTGCCTGCGTGGCTAGTAGGTAGCCACCAGACAATTCAAGATTATTTACATAATAGCTAACTTATCTACCAAGTGATCCTTATGAATTGAAAACTCAAAATATACGCGATGCAAGAAC
>PEDP01000647.1:0-19778 GCA_002918395.1 Erysiphe pulchra | reverse complement strand
ACTCAGATGGATCTTCTGAAGGACACGGCCGCTCTTCCTGGGGATTCATTCTCCAACGAGGTGGAATAACTTTTAAAAGAAGCAGGGGCTTTTTGCATGGAGGCGAGGTTTTTGATGCCGAATTGTACGGAGCTACGGCTGCATTTCACGCTGCCCTTTCTGTGAGACAAACAGGAGAAAAAATATTTATTCTTCTTGAAAATCAAGCCGCAGTGGGGGCGCTTAAGACAGGAAAATCATCGTCGAGCTTGCTTGCCTACTCTGCACCTCCACGTGGTGCGTGGTGGCGCCTGGGTACCCTTTCTCTCGTTAGAAAGGAGCCAAGCAGAGAGGCAATTATCCTACCTTTCAGGATCCCCATTCATTCTCGCGGGACTCAGTCGGCTTCGTCTCTACATCACAAACCCCTATCATCCTCTCTACGATGCATCCCCACGACTGTCCCAGGAAGTCAGAGTGAAGGGCTCTGCACTCCCAAATACACAAACCCTAATGAAAATAAGCTGGTGGCGCATGTGGTCAGGTGCTGGTTGTACTTTCTAGGAGTGACAGGTTGGATTCCTGTATGGCTTATTGGAGGAGGACTGCGGCTGCTCGTCGAAAAAGAGTACGGAAGGAATGGCTGAGGTTTTCTCCTTAGGTTTTCCCTCAGTCTGTGGCCTTTTGGGTCGTAGTGAATACGTTCCTACCCGTTCGACCTAATGTAACTAGCATCTGGATGGGGTATTGGGAGAAATTAGGCACCGGGTGGGCATTGCTGTAGTTTGGAGGACCATGTATTCTAGATGTCTTCCATACGTGTCATGTACAATGTACGCTGGCTAGAGCCGACACGATAAAATATAAACTAAACTAAGTCGTCTGGCGAGAAATCTATGCTCCTCCGACAGAAATGAGCCCTCATCAATCCCCAATCCCATTCATCTATCGCGTCATCACATCTATCACCGTCCTCTATAATACTACTCACTTCAGTAATGGTAAACAGGCATATTATCACGCCCGCCCCTCCCTCCAAGCGTGTAACACTACAAGATGCTGAATCAGGGCCAACAAATGAGAAAAATGAGAAAAACTTTAGCCATGCGATCGCTTGTCTAGCTGCTTCAAATACTACACCTCAACCACCTAAAATCCCAATCGAGTCAAAACCAGGCAAGGAAAAGGTCTCAAACAGTCTAGGTAATGCTAGATAACAATTCTTTGTTAGCTAACTCAAAACTACACACTCCTCCGACACAAAATTCCAACCATAATCTCCAGGAACAGGTCTTTCCTTTCAAACAAAAGGAAATGACATGGGCTATGGTCGCCCGGAGTGGACATAAAAAGTTTTGTACCGTAGTACCAGTAGCAACCCCGTCTATAGCTACTAGAACCAGACAAAAATCTCATCTCCCAAATTCACAACACCAAAACAAAGAGAATAACAAAATTAAATTTAAAAACAAAATTGAGAATGCAAAAAAACAGGACGATAGACTATTTATGCGTCTTCCTACTGATCACGAATGGCGAGCGCTCTCTCCCGCAGGTATTAGAGAGGTTATTGTCAAGCGCTTGGCTGTCTCCCCGGCCTCCATTGCCCCGGGCCCATTGGTCTCATAAAACCAGTGCGCTCTGAATTTACACTAAGTCTAGGCAACAGTGAGTCAAGAGAAAACCTCCTTGCTGCCTCAGCGGGACTTTTGATGTCTGGTGCGATCCAAAACTCATTTTCAAATACCGCGTTGCAACATGGTGTAGCAAAGCACTAAAGATTGCTAATTATTTAAGACGCTTGAGCCAGGTGATACGAGGTGCTGGAACAAGGGCACTTATCACGGCAGTTGAGGCGTGTGTAGTCTCGGTCGCGACGTTTGGCGCCGATATATGGTGGCCATGAATGACACGTCCAACTTGAAAAGGGACACCAACCCATCAAACAACTCATCTCTGTGGCCTCTTTGACAAAGTTATACGCTTAGCTTTAAGGGTAGCTCTCCCGGTTTGGAAAATAACTCCCAACGTAGTACTCCACAGAGAAGGAGGAATACCACCCGCCCGGATCTTATTAGAAGCAAATCGTTTGCGACTAGCTGCTAGATTAAAGTTTCTAGATATTTAACATCCTCTTCTAATAGAGCATCAGTATATCCAAATGTGGGTACTCTAAAATATAAAACGAAGAAGAGGACATCGATACAACCCGAAATCCATAGACGCGTGTTCAACGAGCTTACTGTCACAAATCGGATAAGAAAAGCTTAAACATTTAAATTTAAATTTAAATTTAGATTTAAGATGGTATTCTAAAATCAAACTATGGTTCCTAAACTATATATAAGTTTCATCCTTGTATACATCTATTTAGTTTTCCTAGCTATCATCTCTCTAGAATCGCCCCATAAGATTTCTTCCAGAAGCTTCCATTGAGCATCAGAGACATGATCTAATTAATAATCTAATTGGTCACCTTATGAGTATAAGGCTAACACGAATGCTACGATTCTTGTCTCGAGTATTCCAGAATATTCTTTAAGGCCTACGATGGAAAGCGTAGGCTACAGGTAACCATCGGCTAACAAGCCGTTACACTTACCGATAACTTTCCTTGGCAGAAGTCGCTGAGCCATTGATTGAACCTGCTTGTACTGAAGACCTTGGAATCAAGTCACAGGGAGTGAAAGCTCATACACAATGGGCAAATACCATAAGTTCAGCAGACATTTGCGCCTTTTTAGATGGGTCATCCGAAGGATATGGCTGCTTTGCTTGGGGATTCGTTCTCCAACGAGGGGGAGTAAATATTGAAAGAGGCAGGGGAATCCTACATGAAGGTGAAGTATTCGATGCTGAATTTTATGGAGCCACAGTAGCATTCCATGCTGCCCTTTCTGCTAGACAAAAAGGTGCGAAGATTTTCATTCTACTTAGCAACCAAGCCGTACTGAGGGCGCTAAAGACAGGAAAATCCTCGTCTAGCCTATCACCTACTCGAACCTTTTATGAAGTAGCAAAGAGAGCTAATGCTGAAGTAAGATGGGTGCCGGGGCATTCCAATATTATGGGGAATGTTGAGGCTGATGCTCAAGCTCGCGCTGCTTTGAGGATGCTACCTGAACGAAATATATCACCTAGTTACATGACTCTGGCGTATCTTCGTCGACTCATGCATCAACGTCAGCAAATATTATTAGATGATTGGTGGTCAAGAGTTTGCCAATCTCACTATCAAGATTTAGATCTACAAATGCGTCTTAACAAACCTCCAGAACTTTCTCTACCTCGACGATTACTTCGCCATCTTATAGCTGCCAGGACGGGACATGGAGACTTTGCTGCCTACCATTATCGATTTAAGTACAGTGACGCCATTTTTGAATGCTACAATTGCAATTTTGGACTAGAGACCACCAGGTCATTTGAAGAATTCACAAAACTGCTTCTTGGGCACGATGTAGGGCTTCGGCTTAGAATCCTAAATAGGATAAATAAATATAAAAAAAATAGTCTGGCTGTCATCGTGGAGGACATTAATGGCGAATATTTTTCTTGAAAATTGCCACCATATTGTGCATGTTGATGACCTCAACCCGGAAATTTGCCATTAAGTCTTTTCACATGCGAAAGAACGAACGTCAAAACCATGAAGAGGAACACCATAACCTTTCATTATGCGGGATACGCAGTTAATACTTACAATCACTCACTTCGAGCCTTTAGATCACAAAATTTCACGCAAATTACAAGCTCATATATATGATCTATAACTCATTACAATCTTAAAGAACTGCAAACATAGTATTAAAAAATATGGTGCAGCTATATAACTAAAACTCTGTAAGGTCCTAACCTTGATATCTTTTACGCCAGATCTGACGGAAGCGAAGGAGACAAATTTGCGGTAGGCTCAAGGAGTAGGATGTTAAAAGTAAACTGTGAGATTAAAACTATAGACTCTGTGCAACAAATCGCTACTGTCCATAAAATCTAGGATTAAACTGTATAGAAAATGGTTGCTACAGTAACAATTCTTGAGGTCACGGGAAAAAACCTAAGGTTTGTCAAGCAAGCAAAAAGATGGTGATAATCGTTATTTGGAAAGAGGTGAGATATATGGTACCAAATGCCTTAGTGGCAGCTTTATAAGTCTTCGATACATTCAATGTGTATTACTCACCAGTGGATACCGAAGGGCGAAAGACGCTTAGTGTGCTCTCTAGAAATAGAAAATAGAGTACACTAAGTGTCTTTTGTCTTCAATAGGCTTAAAGGTGACCATCGAAAGGTAGTTTCTCCATAGACTTAAAATGTTAAATAGAGAACACTAAGAAAGCTATTTGTTATGACAAACTATAGATTTATACAGAAACACTGAGTATAAAAACAACAAAATTGAATCGCTGTGGGGCAGCAGGCAAACGATCGCTTGCGAGATCTGCCATCCTTCTCCAGAAACTGTTATAATTATGAGGTAGACGAGTAGATGACATTACTTTTGTAATATCTTTTGAATGTAAAATAAATCACGAGAGGTGAGGGACGAAAGTCATATAGAACTTGCGCCTAGAATAATATTTGTATGAACCTATGGTCGCTATATGCGATTAAAGCCAGGCTGACCCGACCGACTCCTTTACATCTATAGAATCCATCTGCCTGCCAGTATTCTACCTGTGCTAGTAATACTATCTATTCAATCTAATAACATATATTGACACCAACATCTTACAGTATGTTAGTGTACTGAAACTACCAAGGACAATAATTGCCATGTCCTGTGCAATCGATACTATATTGAGGTTCATGTTACAAGCTATTAAATGTAGATATCAATTAATGAAGATTGCGTTGGGCTTCAAAGCTGATGAGAATGGAATTCTGGTGTTTTTAGTGGGTTTTTTGATTTTTCAGCACCGCAGGGAAGGTCAAAATTCTCACACAAATTCAATACTGGCTAAATACTAGGGACCTTGTCCTGAGAACTTTTCTAGATGCTTAAGTTTCACTTGCGCATTTTGCATGCGTTTATTTGACGCTTCTGATAGCACGTGCTGTGAAAATCAAATTCCCTAGTGTGCCTGATATTCAAGAGCCACAACAGAGTCAACTTTAATTGATTAATTCTTTATTTCTTCAGCCAATCGCCGTCAAAAGTAAATAAGCTCATAATTACTATGGCGAAGCTCCCCGAAGATGTAAAGGTAAAAATTGCAACGTCTAGTAGGTCTTGCATGATTGTTTGGAATCTTTTTACTCTAATACCTATTTCAGTTGCCCAAGATTTCATTGAAACTTACTATCCGGCATTGAATAGTAAAAGTGGGCGCTCAGCGCTTGCGAGCTTTTACGTCAAGTCTGAAAATACCAAACCAGATATAATCATAAATGGCAATGCTATTCCAAGCCCGACTGATCTTCAAAAGCTATTTGAAACCCAAGTTCAAAAAGCTCAATACGATGTACAATCCTATGATGCTCATATCTTGAATAGCAACTATAACTTCGGAGACTTTAGTCATCAAACACAACCAGATAAAGATGGGAAAAGAGCGAGTGTAATCGTTCTAGTAAGCGGAAGTGTCAAGTACGGTAGGGAAAATGAGGAGGCAGATGTTAGAGGATTTACAGAGAGTGTGGTTTTAGTGCCAAACTTGGAGGTGATGGGTCCAAAAGCGATGAAAAAAAAGGCTCGTAAATGGTCAATTGCAAGTCAAAATTTCAGGCTCGTTGCATAACATCGCTTTTGATCAATAAATACCTCGTCATGAAAGATATCGTGTGAAATATTAATTAGCACATGGTAAAAATTTGTGCAGTTGGCCGGAAACTTCGTTTTCGGCCAATCAATACAGGCACTACCCACTCGACACTCCAACGGAATATCTAATACCGAAAACTTCAGAAATATTAAATTCAGATAGTATTCTTACGTTTTTTCGATTCCGTACTACAAATCTCATTATGTGTACTGGAATAATTAAACTGGCTCTATCATTCAGTTTAACCTAATTTATAACGGAAGAAATTTGATTTCATGAAGAGTGTTTGATACGAAAGACTACCTTAGACAAATTATTGGTGGCTATTTAGATGTGTGACGAGATTAATCTATTTGAAAGCTTTTATACCTGGAAATAGATTCAAGAGACTGAATAGAGCACGTCATTCAATCAGGAAAAATGAAAGACGGATTTTTTATAGAGGCTCACTTGTGGCTGTGCTATGAGATAAAGAATACAACCATGCTGAGTTGTTTAGGTATACCTACTATTATGCTAAACTTGGTGCAAAAAATTGATGCTGAAATGTCTGTTACGCGAATTCCTGAGGATAACTTATGAAGATTCCTTTCAAACCATATCTGATTGAATAAATAGAGCGAGATAGTATTAGGTCAATTTGCTCTGAGCAATATCATAACAACTAGTTCAGAAAATGTGCATTTAAAGCTTACATCAATGTTGAAATTTTAAAGAGAGCTTTGTGTATGTTTAGTGACTCTGTTACAACTACTAATTAGGTTTTGAAATCTATTAAATGCCTCGAGAACACAGTAGTTGCGCCAGAAGCACTAGTATTCGGTATTAATACCGTCTGACCAAGCACATAATAAGCGCATATAGTGATTTATAATTTTAGTAGAGAAAGTATTATCAGATGGAGTAATTACAACTTCATTATGCTCATACAAATAATCATATTGTCAGTACGTGCTATCAGAAGCGTCAAATAAACGCATGCAAAATGAGCAAGTGAAGCTTAAGCATCTAGAAAAGTTCTCAGGACAAGGTCCATTGTATTTAGCCAGTATTGAATTTTAGAGAAAAAAAAGACTCATCTCAATCTAATCGCTAGGTACTATAGAAAGGAAAGCTTCGCGGACATTGAGAAAGATTTAGTTCTTTGACACTAGGTGGGGGCCCGAGAAAGAAAGATTTTCCAGTTGAATGCACAAGCCGAGTGATAAGTTTTCAAGAAACTCATTTTTTTCCCGTGATAGGATAAAACTAGGGGCAGGCGCTCTCCGAAAAGGAAAAAGCTTCTTATACTTAAATCATTCTCATACAATTTGTTTTTTCAGATGGCATTTTACCCTCTGTAGTAGCTGTTCAGTTGTTTCCTCATCATGCGTGGCAAAGTTTCTCTGCTATAGAAGTTACTCGAATGTAATGTTGATCAACCTGTGATATTAAAGAGGACCAAAATGTGCACAAACTCACGGCAATTAGCCACTTAGTTAGTTCCTCTCTCGTCCAGGTATCTGGGTTTTCACTTTGATTGGGTTTCTTTGGAAATATATCTTGGCCGACTATCATCCAAGTTGCTACTCCAGCAATGATTCCGGTGAACGCTATTAGGCTACTCTGAACCAATATTTTAGCTGAAGTCTGTTTGAGGAATTGATCGATTTCGTTGTTAAAAGAATTAACAAACCCGCTGATTTAATGCTTTATCTAATAGAGTAGGCATGTTTTGAGCCAGATAGATCAATTATCGCCCCCCCTTTCAAAAAATGGACTCTGGTTTCTCAATTTACTCCAATATTGGCTTTTTTTTGTAAAAAATAGGATTCGGCATATAAATGGCTTCCTAATTCTAAGCCTCAAATTTGGTAACAAAATTCGTTTTCATGAAATTCAGATTACAATGTTGGTGGTGCTTTGTGGTTTGTAGTATAATCTCGTGATGTTATGAAATACGTCAGTGGCGCGTGCAGTCGCTGTTTTGTCTGGTAAACTCCAACAATAATCTACTGAAAGGGAAATATCTTTAAAACTTCTCATTATTCCAATGGGATGATACATTCATTTACTTGGGCGCTTTGTTATGCTGGCAGTGATTGACCTGGTTTTGTATCACATGATATTACTACTTCTAAGAGCACAAGCTATACTGTACTGTGGGAAGAAAATAGTAGTATGAAGTTTTGTTTTCCGATTTTCTCTGACATTTCCAGGTCCTGCGTGGTCTCTGTGGGAATATATTATCCACGTGACAAGAGAGATTAGATTTATAAATAAAAAGCAGGCGCCCTTAGCACAAATGAATTCCGTGTGCACAAATGATTCATAACTCTTACATGGCACATCCATGGCAGTTGAGCTGTTCATATAAATTTATTTTGGGAACCAAAGTCTCTCTCTTCCCGGGAGCAGGGCAATCACTTGCTACCATGCACCCCTGACCTAGATGAGCCAATTAGGTAATCGGGTTACAAGGTGATGTTCAGTGCCGATAATTTCTAGCTTTTCCCAAAAACGTTCGAATCGAGTTACAATCTGCTCTGCTGCCTGGTGAATGGGCAAAGAGATTACATTTACAATCCTGAATATCATCCCTACTAGCTATCAGGAGCTTGAAAACTGGATCAGGTCAGTACCTAAACAGCTCCTGGAGACAAGTGCTATCAAGTAGATGAACGGCCTCAGTAGAACTATCAAAGATCTGCCTCTCAGGAACCCAAGATTTTCTTATGGCTCGAACAAGACAGGTCTAATGAGGCCGTATTTCTATTTGATAGCGCTTGTGGGCAGGGTTTAGCAATCAGTAAAGTGCACTTGCGGGGATCTCAGATTTGTCACATTAGCGAAAATGCAGGGCAAGGGAAAAAAACCGGGGCAGCTGGCTTGTTCGATCACCTAATTGGCCTTTTCCATTCGAATGGGATTATGTAATTAACCACCTCTAACTCTAATCACAAGCGAAATATCGCTGGGGTGAGATTTTTGCACTGCTTCATTTAAGGATCGAAGCCCTCAACTTTTCATCAGCTGAGAATGCATAATGGATTTACTCGGGCATGGCTAATTTAATTGTGCCTTCAATCTTCTCATTTCAGCAACGTCTAGATCGTACCACGAACTCAATCTCTTCGGGGAGCTACATAATTGGTTGTTGCAAGTAGAGAACATCCATATCACGAGTCAGTTCAGTTCTAGGAATAAATTTCTTGGGTCATATTGTGCAGTTGATTCTTTAGGCCCACGAGACTGTGAAGATAGACTATTACCTGAGTTTAGATCAAGTAATCACCATCAGCTCACGTTCAACTAATATAGTATTGACATTGAAATTACTCAAGTCGTCAGCATCTATCATGTTATCTCACACAAATGAGGTAGTCTCAGATTATGATGATGATGGTGATGAAAATGTCACTAGTCCGACCGTCAATGGCGCCTCATTGCCGCGTAGGAAACGAGAATCGAAGCCATTGATGCCTTCCTTTATGGTTTCAGCGCCTGGTAAAGTTATTGCCTTTGGTGAACATGCTGTAGTTTATGGCAAGGTAACGCCAGTACTGACTCATGATGCACCTGCTTACTATCCGTAGTCTGCCATTGCAGCTTCTATTTCGTTACGCTCCTATCTGCTTGTTAGTTTCCGTTCAAAATCTAAATTTACCATTTCACTCAAGTTCCCTGATATTGGTCTATCACATACTTGGAACATAAATGATTTACCATGGGCTAAATTCTCCCATCCGAGTAAACGCAAGTACTTTCATTCAAAAGTGACTAGCCTCGATCCTGAACTCATAAAGGAGTTGGGTCCCCATCTTGATAAAATCTCGATTGATTATCCTGATGATGTTCGGAAAATACATCAGAGCTCTGCAACGGCGTTTCTATATTTACTACTTTCACTCGGCTCGCCCAGTTTCAAACCATGCTCATACATACTACGGTCTACAATACCAATTGGTGCTGGACTTGGTAGTAGTGCTTCCATTACTGTTTGCTTAGCTGCTGCTCTCTTATTACAGATGAGAGCTTTATCTGGGCCTCATGAGGACCAACCACTTGAAGAAGCGTATACTCAGGTCAGCCGTATTAACATGTGGGCTTATGTAGGAGAAATGTGCATTCATGGAAACCCATCTGGAGTTGATAATACTGTTGCCTCTCAAGGAAAGGCCGTCATTTTTCAGAGACTAGATTATTCAAAAGAACCAACCATAAAGCCGTTACGGAAATTTCCCAAGCTTCCACTCCTTCTAGTTGATACTAGACAACCTAAATCCACAGCAGATCAAGTAAAAAAAGTAGCGACATTAAAAAAAACTTATCCTGCTATCACAGAATCTATTCTAAATGCAATAGATATGGTTGCAAATGGTGCTATTCAAGTTTTGACGAATGATGGATATCCTGAAAACAGTCAAGAAAGAGTTTCAGAGTTAGGGAAATTGATGACTCTGAACCATGGACTCTTAGTCGCTCTTGGCGTCTCACATCCACGTTTAGAGCGATTACGAGAATTAATCGATTACGAAGGATTAGGATGGACGAAACTTACTGGTGCTGGGGGTGGAGGCTGTGCCATTACTTTACTAAAGACTGACATTTCTAATGAAGAAAAAATGAGACTAGAAGCTACTCTTATAGCAGAGAATTTTAATAAGTTTGAAACCACATTGGGATGTAATGGAGTTGGCGTTTTGTGGCCCGCTGTGCTGAAAAATGGAAATGAAGATGATTTTGGTGGCGAAGAAATTGACTGTTACAAATTTTTAAATGCGGATGGCATTGATGGGGTGGAAAAGCTAGTTGGAGTTTGTTCTGAAGGAAGTAACAGGGAAGCATGGAAGTACTGGAGCGACGAGAGCTCGTGAGTAAGGGAATAAGTTTTATATAAAGTCTAACCAAAACTATTTTCAGCTAGTTTAGCCTCTTAAGGAGTTGTAAGATGCAAAGGGACGCTACGATTCTGCAGCCTGGCTCCACACATTTCTGTAAAACCAGTGGGCCGCAACCTTTTAAAAACGGGTGCGATGTCGGTATGACTAGCCGCCTTTGCCTATTAACTTTATCTAGAAAAAAGTACTGAGTTTTGAAATTTATAATATTATAATTAGAAAATTTTGCTAAAAGGCGTTGAAACGCATTTTAAAAATACATTTATCTTCTTCCTGCTACACTTTCCCAATTACTCACAATTAAGGTTGAATTAACCCTATTTTCATCAATATTGAAGGAAACGTTCGTTCATATCGTTAACATTTTATAGAAAACTGCTTAGAACCTAGATTTCTGCATCCATTTTGCAAAAATTATAGCACCTTCATTCGTGCTCAGCATCCTCTCGATGGCTTTGGCACCGTCATGGCTAATTGAATTTGAGGAGGTAAGCGGTTGAATTTTCCGACAGTAGTAGAAATTTTCAGGCGTTTTCATAAATCCGCAGACACAATTGTGTACAGCATCTTAATATTTAAAACGAGTTTAAACGTGTTTAATACATTAAGAAGTCATAACGTCCAGTTTGAGAAGCTAGTCGGTGTCATAGTGTTTATCGTGGTCGCCAGCATGAAAGAGATACTTTTTTTTGTATCTAGTTCCAAGTCTCTGAATCTTTATGGTGCATTCACTTCGAAATATAACGCTTTTGCGCGCATTTATCGTTCTATCATTAACTTTGCACGTTAAATTGTATCTGGGACATTTGTCTGCCTCGTAGAAGTGCATCAGCATTCTTGTTTCCTTTAATATCTAAATATTCTGGACATCGCCTAATGTTAAGATTCCTCGTGGTTGGGGCCAAGTATGTTCCGTGAGGTGTCATTTTTCAATTAGACTTGAAAAATTTTTAGAGCTCGATTAATCTTTTTTTTTTTTATTTCTGATAAAAGAACTGCTGACGCTCCATTATCAAGTCCCACGCTAATATTTTCTGATGAAATCACCTCTACAGAACCCAACACTACTTGTGGTCCAGTGACTGCTGCCGCGATCTCAGTACCATCCACCTGGTTAGAAAGTCAAGGGGGACTATACTAGAGGATATTAAATTAGAGCCATTAAAAATCGTTTATCCCCCGCTAGGAAAACCATTTCTTTTCATTGAGCTATTTAAAAATACAAGGAGATCTAGTTCTGACGTTGATTTCTGCAATTCCATGAATGATTGCGTACCGCAAACTTTGCATACAGGCTAAATCTTCAGTTTGAATAAGTCATGAGATTTTAGCTCCTAAGGGACAATAATTAGGAAGCCGCCTATAAGCGGAACTCAAACTCTTCTTCTAAGGCAAAATATATGAAGAGTGACCCAGTTTATACGTGGAGGATGCTAGATACCAGAGGCAGCGATCTGGACTACCACACTATCCTACATACTAATTAGCTATGTTTCTGCAGCTGCTCACCTCTTTTCTCTTGGTGAGCCTCATGTAAAACTTTTGGAATCTTCTTTTCGAGATGATTTAAATCTTGAGAGATAACACATGTTTCAGCACTAGAGAAAAGTGGTGTTAGGTCAGTCGTTTATAGAGCCGTTGTGCTGGAAATGGGCTAAAGCCACAGATCGTTGAGGATTGCTAATGGACGTGAGATAAAGTTTAGAGTGCTTTGGTGGCTATATGAATAATATGCATACAGAAGGTTGGTCTGAGGTCAATTAGAATTTCCTTTGGGAAGATGAAAATTTGTCCGAACTTCAAAAAAAAAAGCTTCTTTTTATTGCCTGGTTTTCTGTGGACACATCGAAACATTGTTTAAAAGGGGTTAAAAGAGAGAAGAGAGGTCCGATTTTTGAGCGTTGGTGAGAACTCTATCTAAACGCCTTTTAAGAGTCAAACTGCATCTGGGATCGTGCGAACTCTCACTAGACTATCAGAATTACTAAGATGAGTGCCAGGAACTAACTTGAATAGTGGTTCCATATCTTAAGGAGAAAAGGGATTTTAAATATGAGAGAGCCTTGTGGGAGTTCACACGTTAGAGAAAATTCTTCAGAATTATACTGATCTTTAGTGATTGAGATGGATCGATTGAACATAAAAGTATCTACTTAACGAAGAGATTCTCTGACCAATTTAAGCTTCGAAACCAAAAAGATCGGGCGATTGTACACAACAAAAGCACCTCTTACACCTGGAGTAGCCGTGACAGCTGCTTGCATATTTTCCCAAGCTGTTTGGATATCTGAGATTGAGGTAGTAGTGAATTACACCGTATTTAAAGAGTCCAAGTAACTTATTTTATGTATAAAGAAGGCTATTCTTTGTGCCAGAGGTTTCAAGAGTTTCTTTGCTTAGGCAAGAAAGAAGGGTCAAAAATAAGGCGATAAGAATTAGGTAAAGTCCAACATCTTTGTCCAGTCTTATGGATCATTAGAATTTGTGCCTGTCCCAACACTTTAGGATTAGTCCCTGTGTATAGACATTGTTGAAAATTTAAGTAGACCCTATCTTTGATCACGACCCAATTAACTCATATTATTTTCACTGGTACTTGCCCTTTCTCTTGAGGAGAAGGGACTACACACGCCATTTATGAAATATCAAAATCTATAATCTCAGGGAATCCCAAAACTCATTGGGAGAACTGTAGGTATGCCTAACTGAATTTCTTCTGTATCAAATTTTTGGTCCAGGAGTGAAAACTAGACAAGGGCTACTTTATCCCCACTGCTCCTCGTATCTCCAATTGGGCTCTTTAAAGGCGATGGATAAGTTAGGATTGATTCATGCCACTTAAAAATATTGTAGATAAATGGTAGGTCCTTCGAATTTTCCACCCTTAAGAATCCAAAATTCGATTTGGTAGCTCAAGCTATTCTTTTGAGTGCTTTTCGCTCTTCGTATTTTTGTCCTATGCTTCGCGCTTGTTTTAAATTCTAAGCAGCTGTTCTGCATTTTTCAGTCCACCATGGTGCCCGCCCAAATTGAGTGTATCTTGATTATTTTTTACGAGCATGAGTTACTATTTGGTTCCCTTTAGACACTGAGCTACTAAAGCCAAACACTTCCGATATCGAGACCTTCGGTCGCTCCATCATGCCTGTTTGTAAAGTGTATGTATGCTTCGAGTTTTCATTCAATGAAACTTTTCCCCCACATGACGACACGCACAAACTTGTGTTGAGTCATTGGACAATTGCTTATTTCGAGTGTAATGCAGAACTTGGTGTGGAGCATCTACCAATGGAGAGTCCAGTGTAACTGCCTTAATTTTATGGCTATTAATTAACACAACTGATAACTGGGGCTCAAAAATACCTCAATGATTGGTTTAGTAATTATTTAAACCAATCACTGCGGTATTTTCAGACAGGACCCATAACAACTTTTTGCCCGATTCTCAAATAGGCGCCTGCTATTTTTGTTGCCGGCAGCTAAATACTCCACAACGTATGATACAACAATTCCATGAAACCTAGAGGTTATGTCGCCAGCCCAACGAGCTGTTAGTAAATATGGCCTCAAAGTTAAAAGCAGAAACTGATAAAATTCCACAATCGACTTATCTTAAGAAATCCAAGGAATGTATGTAGTCTAGATATCACATCCTTTCTCTTCTCAACAGGGCAAAGAAACTTACTTGATATCCATGATAGATTCTACCATAGCTGCTCAACTTGAATCTCCCTATCTCGAGTCAATTTCTTCTCCATCAAGGCCTATCAAGGAACTGAAGTCAGGGCATAAAATCGTTCACATACTCTCTTCAATAATCGAAACGGGGGATTGGCGCTTGTGGAATGAAAGTCAACAAAAGGAATTCTGGAATTGTATCGAAGCTCAGAATCTACCTATTCCTATACCAAGACCCAGAGATCTAGGAAAAGATTCTAGAGGGAGAGATCTGGGCCAATTCTCACCTACAGAATTCTACAAATATATCCGTAAGGAAAGGCAGGTGGGTATCTTGAAAACTGAGTCTAGACGCTTCAGAGAAAAATTAATCAAGGAAGAAGCTGATATAGAAACGGAAAGGAATCGTAGAAAACTTATAAATATGTTGAAAGGAAAAAAGACAGGGACGTATGAAGACGACCCAAATTGGGACGACGTAATCCCTATCCCACAGGAAGATAGTAAGAAAGCTTTGGCAGCTATTACATATTCCGACGAGTACTCGGAAGGTAGGACCTTCCAAATTTGCTATATTTAGCTAAATCTATTCACAGCAATGAGCTACTTGAGAGCAATCATGGCTACTAAGGAGCATTCGGCACGTGCACTTGCCCTTACGGCGCATATTGTGTCTCTTAATCCAGCCCATTATACTGTTTGGCTCTATCGTGCTTCAACAATAAAGGCTCTGAATTATTCCATCGCTGCAGAGCTAGATTGGCTGAATGAAATTGCCCTTCAGAACCAAAAAAATTATCAAATATGGCATCACAGGCAGTTATTGATAGATCATCTGTACCCTAGTATTGCTAACGATTCTACTGCAATAGACGAATTAACTTTTTCTGAAACTGAATTTATGCAGAAAATGTTTGACGAAGATAGCAAGAACTACCACGTATGGAGTTATCGACAGTATCTTGTTCGAAAACTAAAATTATTTAACACCATGGAGCTATCCTCAATTGAAAATCTTCTAAAGAGAGACGTGCGAAACAATTCTGCTTGGTCTCATCGCTTCTTTCTTGTTTTTTTTAATCCTGATCATGCGTCAGCTTCACCTACTTCTTTTGATTATGACCCTAATATCCCGAATGAAGTTATAGAAAGAGAAAAGATGTTTGCAAAAGCGCAAATTCTGGAAGCTCCACAAAATCCCTGCTCATGGAATTATCTAAAAGGCGTGATGAGGAAAGCAGGACAGAAATTCGCTGATGAAGAAGACTGGGTATCTAATTTTGTAGATTTGGATAAAGTAGGATCTGCAGAATGCAGATTAATAAAGAGTTCACATGCATTGGAATTTTTAGCCGATATTTGGATAGAAAAAGGCGAATACAATAAGGCCGATGAGGCGCTCAGATTATTAAGCGATAAGTATGACTGTATACGGAGAAATTATTGGAGCTGGAGAAGAAAAACCCTGAAGAGTGAGTAGATAAGAGATCAAAAAGCTGATCAAAACGCAATACATTTACCAGAACTCTCATGGATACAATGGATGGCGCATTCTATTAGATTCTGATTTCCATCAAAAAGTCTTAATGAAATAAAGTGATGTAAAGCCTGTGAATACAACTTTTGATTACAGCAATGAAAATTCACCCAGTAGTCAGTATAGCACATTTAGAACCAGCTCTAAATCTTACTTTGGATCCTTTTGAACGTCCATTTTCAGATTTTTTTTTAAAAAACCTATGATTCTAAGAAAGCGCGCTTTAAGCAGTCGTGGCGGAGGGATCATAACAGAATTATTGGCTCGATAGTGCGGACGTACTGCAGAACGGGACCATGGGCTGCTAAACCGTCGAGTTACAGAAGATTTAAATAACGAGATTTCTGGTAGAATATATAGGTTGATTCTGAGTATCCGCTCTCTCGAGAATACCACGCCTAGCTAGCCCTTATAGTGAAGCAAAGTATATTTCAATGAGTAGCATTTGTTACACATGTATGATAGTTGTTCGTTTACGCATATACTTAAACCTCAAGTCTGTGCTTTAAACCTGACTACTTTACCCTTTATCCCAATTCGGCATCCAAAAGCGTCGTTTGTAAACAGCACAAAATTAACAATGGGTCGGCACAAGAGCAAGTGATATCGTCAGCACTTCTAAGCCTTACTTGCGAGCCCCTGAAACTATTTTGTAAATCATTCATTACATCTGGGAGTAAGGAATATCCTCCATCTAATGCGGATCCATTTTTATGTTGCGGTTATTAGTAGTGTATTTAGCTCCATCCTTGGTGTCTTGACTAACGATGTACTTACTATTACCTCCAGATAGAGATGCAACCGAGGCAACGGCTGCATACTCTATTACATTCTCATTTTCATCAGTAGGGACAGAAAGACGAGTGATAAGGCTTATTGCGTTCTGCTCGGCAAGACTCATGCTTATCGGGGGCCGCACCTAATTTTTTGCTCGTCTGAATATTTAGAGCTTTTGACAAATGCCTCTAACAATAACGTACTTGAGGAACTCAAAATACTGTTCTTATCGCAACAAACTCGGTTTTTGAACAATCGATTACAAATTTGTTACCAGCGTGAGAGCAGAAGGCAAGTTCTAGAGTTCCACCTCTACTATGCGTGGTGTCAAAGGCTGTGCCTGTTGCTTTGAGCTAGGCTATCCTTTGGGCCTAGCCTTGTTGAGTTGTAGTGAACATGTGATGGGTTATTTAGACAAATGCCACGAGAACCAGATCACCCACCAAACTTCCATAGACTATTTATTTGTAGTTTAGTACCTTCCATAGAAACTCTATAGAAAAATATTAACCTTTTTGAGCATTATTTACGTGCAATGTCCGTATTTGTTCATGCCGATAACACATGGGGGCATTTTGGTTGGGGAGGTAGAGGTCTTTTGTCTCCGCCCAGTTAATCAAGGTTGTTGTATCTTGAGAGATAGAGGTGGTAGACGAGTCCTATAATGAATATCTTTAATTTAAGTCACCAGCTATAAATTCTGAAGATCCAAAAGCTTCTATCAATGATTCTGAGCAGTCGCCAGCCCCTGCGCTATTAACTGGGGCGTTGTACAGATACAGCAACTAATACAAAATCCGATGAACCATCTGTTATAATCTAGTTTGGGTAAAACCCCTGCCTTCTTCTAACGTGATTGCCCTAGGGCAAGTATTCCAATCTGAAAGGGATGAGAATATTAAGATATCTGGATATGTCGTCGAGTGTTTTGCAGAAAGGCCTCTTAGAGCCCATAGTTCATGGATTAATAAGATGTCCATACAATTGTTGAAGAGCTAAACTATAAGTTTTTACCTTTTTTTCAACGTTTGCTTGCATAATCTGTAAAAATCCTTTTTTTTTTTGAGTGATTCCTTCTCATTTTGGTTAGTAAATTGTAGAGTTCGGGTCAGCCGCTCCTCCTTCAGCGTTTGAAAATTCTGATACTTGGTGTGCTTTTACAAAACTCATTACGACTTGCTTTTCGAATCTGTCTAAGCACCAAAAATACGAACGATAATTCCACTTTTTCGCTGAGGCCTTGCTAGATAGAAGACACTCAGTGAATCGTGTAGTTCACGGCAGTTGAGGCATTTTCTTAAAAGGTTACATTCCCTTACATGTTTTACCTTCCCGCATAATTCGCACATTAATTGATGGGTACACATTCGAGTTGTGTGAAACCTGTGATATCTTACACATGCAGGGACTGGTTTGCAGTTCCGTATCTGCTTACACTGACCGCACTCCTAAAAAGTTATAGTCGTGAAGGAAATTTATGCGCTTTGTGTTCAGGAAAATTTATCATAATATCTCCTACAAGAAATATTGATTCTAGTAATTTTTTGGTCCATGCGATTTGTCTAATAGGTACCTCATCACGAATTTAGAAAATTCCAGGTTCTTCAAGAAGAAAACCATCAAAAGGGTCTTTTACTCCTTGAATTGTAGTTACACTTTATAGAAGAGGTCCGACAGTCAAGATTGTCCAAAACTTTCGTCTTACAGTGACAGTATTTCCTTATCTTTGAGCAATTGTATCTTTGTACTGGAGGAGGGTCGCTACATTCGCCGGGGTATGTGCTAGCAAAGTTTTACCGGATGAAAATTGCAAGCATCAGACACTAGAGAGGAATCAAGCAGTAGGCTTTGTAATTTTTGCTGTTATACAAAGGGTTCTCCTTTACGAGCTTCATGATCCTGCCCGAAACGAATCATGATTTGTCTATCTTCATGACTTTGACCTTTGGGTGAAGTAGTAGGTCTTGCTGGCGGTCCCCACACAGGATTATTCAGTAACCTATTACTTTCTCCAGCCGCTCCTATAGCCTAGGTATTTCTATCATCAACTGGAGATGTGGAGGTGATGTGTATTAGAGCGCCAATATTTTTATAAATTTTCTGACTAAGACAAGCGTGAGAAACCTCATCAGATATCAGAGCCAGTGAGCCTGCACCGGTTCCAGGACACTCTAGCTATATTACCTCTAGATATGGAGTGACTAGGTTTAATAGACCTCTCACTTTTGTCATTTATTTCGAATTTGTTCTTGTACGTTATCCTACTGAGAGGTGTTTGTCTCGCATATGTCTTTCACTATAACTTGTGATTCCAATTATCTTTTCAGGGAGGAACTTCTTGAGAGAGGGGGAGAGTCTTCGATTACAGATTCCTGATCGGGTTCGTTATCAATGTCCATCGTTAGACATGAGGGTTGATCTTGGTTTCCCATGGTATCAGGAAAGTACCTTTGTTATAGGCTTATGATAATATCTCTATGCATTTTTTTTTTCGATGCGTTTGTAAGCAACCGACAAGAACTTGGATTACATATAATCATAGACTCGACATTTTGTTTCGATAAATTTGAACCCCCTATCTAATCCACAAATGAGTATCAAACCGCCCTATTAGCCTGGCAAAACGCTGGTGCTCGATACCTACGACTAACTCCTAGAAATGTAGCAGATTTTAAAGCAATAATGACAGGATGCGCGGCAAGAACCATTGCCAGATTTCCGATATTAGAACTCCACATGAAGCTAAAAAATAATTTTCCCGCCCATAAGCCCTCGCAGGCACAAAATGTATTACCTACCCAGCAAAAAGATCCCTCTTAAAGTCGTGGTAATACAAATCCGAGCACTCATATTATATCGTATTCCAGTGCTGCTCTAAACGGTAAATAAGTACCCGACTCTGCTACCAGAGTGAGAGTCAAAACCCTCAAATCTAAAGCTTTGAGACCGGATACGAGAGTTACTGACCGACTATCTCAGATTCACTCACACTGTGTTATGGATACCTTCCTAGCCCGCACAAAGCTACGTAGCCTTTTACCTCGTCCAGAGATTATAAAAGTCATACGAATAGTATCCTCTGGTATAGCACTTGTGGCTCCATCTCAAACAGAAGCCGAAGACCTTCTAGCGGCCTTCCAACTTCTACAGCCATTGACAGGT
>PEDP01000646.1:0-19769 GCA_002918395.1 Erysiphe pulchra | reverse complement strand
AAGAAAACGGCGTAAGAATTTGATGATTCCCAGAATTAATCAGTCAGAACTAAAATCTGGCGTGGCTTGACCAATTAGATGGAGTAATTTTATGAATTCCTTAGCCCTGGTTTCTTTCGGTGATAAATTTTCAAGTGCTGATTGGAGTTTACAAACTCTAGCTTGCTGCAGACCCTAGTACCGACAGGGTATGGGCATTCAATGAAGCAGAGCAGGGACGTAAGAAAATAAGGAAAGGGGGTAAGAATTTAATGATTCCCTATTTAAATGTTATCAATCGTTGTTATTTCTCAATTGCTGAAAGCATTTTCGATGTTTTCACATCATAATCCACAATCTACGGGGTCTGGTATTTAGAAATATAGCTGGCTGTATGAAGTCATGTCCTTCACTTCTTAGGCGTTGTCTAAATCAAGTGATAGAACTATGTCCAGCAGATACGAATGTCTTAAATCCGATCTTATTCTTTACGTAATCGCTCCAAACGCCCTTGCAGTAGCCAACGTAAGGGACAAGCTTCATACTTCTCAGCCTCTCTTCGGAGCACCTAGGGCTTTTTTTTGAATTGATTATTGCATTTGCAACTACACAAATCTGATTCAAATAGCTTCAAATCTTAATGGTTATTTAATACAATATAGACCTTAACAATCTCTTAGATTTTATTATTTAAAAATAAATCTTTATCTTTTCCTCTAGGAATGCGCTACTTAGTTTATCAAACCTCATACTACTCTTGTGAACTGTTTAGCCTTATAAAAGCCCCTGACGCCACCGATACCTCTTGAAACACGTATTGCAGTTAAAGTAGACTCTGAATTATAGTTTTCCCTCTTATTCACATTTACCATTATTGGCATTTGGGAAGGAAGAGAAAACGAGGTATTCACATCTTCCTATTCAGTGAAAGGCGCTTCTGCCCTTGATAAAGACTTTAAAGCTTTATACACATGTACAGGAAAGTCGTGTCGAGTTTATGACTCTTTGTCTTTGGTAGGAGATTAATTGTGCTGTTTTTGGGTCTTCCTCCTTTACAGTTGTTGGCTTGAAAGTGACACGATCTTCAAGATGAAGTTGCTCACATTCACTTCACCTTTAGTGCTGGTGAAGACTGACGATAGTAAGTCTGATTATACCATAGTTGCATTGTCTAGCATTAATAAAATGTACACACAGAAGTACCATGCTCTAGTCAATTGTGCCATGGCAAGGTAGTGAGTGGCACAATATCGGTGAGCTTTTTCGGAAGCTTTGTTTACTGTTCCAACATCCTCCGTAGTACTAACAACAACATCGTTCAGAAACTTTGTATTTTGACTAATTGATGCGGTTTCATCTTCCGTTGAGCGATCTTTCGTATAAAATAACGTCAATCTATAAATATGTTTGCTGATAGAGGTATTGAGGTAACTCTTGCCGTATAAATAGCTTCAGCAGGCAGTAAGTAAGAGTTTGGAAGACTCATACACTGCGTATTGTAAGGGATCGCAAACCTTAAAAAGTATCGTAGGATTCTATATGGAGTGCATCAGAAATGCATACCTTACATTTATTGTCTGACATCACATTTAAGGTTGTAAAGTAAAATCAATTTTAAGAATAAATCAATGTAAGAGTGTAAAGTCAAATTTTATCTTAAAGCTATAACTCTTACTTAATTTTATGTTTTATGACCAGATGAAAGATTCTCTTATCATAAATAAATACAAATATCTAAAATCACGTTGCCAAAGAAACAAGATACAGCCTATCACATCCAGCCAAAATATGAAGTTAGCGCGCAAGGCTGAGAAGTATCGACGATATCACGTGCTCATAAAGAATTAGCCCAACCCCCACACGCTATTATTAATTACAAAGAACTGGTATCCCATAAGCCAGCCAAAACACAAAACACAAAACACCTTTCTTGACAAGCATATGCAAGCCCTAGTCCCAAAAAGGATTATTACTGAACTTTTTTTTTTTTTGACTCTGCGTTTAAAAAAGTCCGGTCCGTCCCTACCCAAAGAAAAAAAAAAGGAAAATAAGATAAAAAAGGTTTGAATTGACAGGGGGAACTTGTTAAGTCTAGTCCAAATTAGGTTTAAAAAGGGGGCTTATTTTTTATTTTTTTCGCGACAACCGGTTTGAGTTGTCCCCCCCAACCCCAGATGATTGGTGTGCGTGGAATTAATTACCTTTTTTTAAACTTTGTGTATCTTATTTTTTTGACATGTCTCTTTTTTTTTTTTCCTTTCAAAATTCGTGTCCAAGAAGTGGGGGTAGGCGCAGATAAGGGGGGGTTAGGGAACAATAGTTTTGTAGGTCTTTTATTTTATTTTAATGGGCACTTTTCTCACTTGCTTATTTTTACTGACGAAGAAACGAATTTTGTTTGCTTAACATTATCTTTTTCTTTACTTTTATTCCAATTAAAAAACAGTTTTTTTGCTGTTTTTTGTTGGAGTGAGAATAATTTCTATATCTCGTCGTTAATAATGAGATATTTTTTCAATTTTTAACCTCAAAATTTTCAATTCTTATGTCTTTGTATTTGTTGTACTGCAATTTTTATGCCTTTTATTCAAACTTTGAAAAATTTGTATTACTTGGTTTCTTTTTTTCAAAACACTCTCCCAAACAAAAATGATACATTGGGTTTCAAAAAAGAGTAAACGAAAGACTTCAAAAATGTAACACACTTAAAGATGATGATGCTGTTTTCCCTCAATATGCATGCTTTAGTCAATCCGCCTACTGTTCACTATTCCCCACTTGTCTAACACAAATGTAAAAGCTACGCCAGGCTAAGCCACAAATCAAAACATTCTCTCCCTTTGAACGCCTGCGGAAAACCAAAAAGATAATCTATATAGGTGACATCAAAATGATCAACTACTTGAGGCAATCTTGGATCCCCAGAATTGTAATGACAAAACCAAGACTGTGCAAGTTGAGTCACAAAAGAGTTTAATACAGAAGGAATGTATAGACATTATAGGTTGTTATCAATTCTTTCTTTTTTTTCCCCGAATAAATTTGGAAATAATCTAGGTTTACGATTGACGAGTAACTGATTTTTATTTAGGCATCATCTTGACTTCGTCTCTCGCGCTTATTTCGTTCGCCCCATCTTCGCTTTCCTACTCGTGTTTCAAAATGTGGGGCTATTGAAGGGACATCTTTCCCGATGCTTTCCATGGTCGTTCGAACTTTATTTCGATACGAGTCCACTTATTAATGCGAATTAGTTTTCCTGAATATAAGAAGCGAGAGGGACAGACAAATAGAATCAAACATACATGCTTTCTGTAAAAACACCGTTTTATCGGCAAATACTCGACTCTGATGCCATGTCATACGATACCCGAGGTCATTCAGGCGCACTTCTTTACGTCGCATACTTTTGCGCATACGGGGAACACTAATCTCTCCTTCTACCCCATCCGATAAGGGAACATTAATTCGCATCTTACCTTTACTATTTCGCAAAGATCGACCCGTTACTTCTACCAAGTCGTCTTCATCATCCTCCTCAAAAAATCGGCTTCCATTAGCTGATGGGGGAGGGCTTTGCATTTGCAAAGGAAACCAACTACGAGGATAAACTGAATTACTTTTTCGAAAGGAGTCTGGTATCTCCTTGATATTAACTGTGTCAAGAGTGACACGAACTCGGACACGTCCACCCTTACCTGGATCATCAACCAAAATAAATTTGCGCTTTTTTGATTCAGGTATGTCACCAAAAAGTTTGATGCGATCTTCTTCATTTAGTTCATCTGTTACCTTATTGATCACTGGACTGTCAGTTGACGACATTGTATTTGGATGATTCAATTGAGAAATCAAGGAAGTAGAATTTCCTATGGAAGAATTAGATGCATATGGACTATTACTGTAGTCAGAATATACGTGTGATCGATGATGCGATTGTTGCTCTGATAGCTGACCTGAGGCGGCATCGATAAAATCATCCTCACCTACTGGGTCAAAAGAAAATTAAGTTAGCTTGTATTCTTCTCACGTTACTGAACTCCCCTGAGGAATTTTTTTTCTTTTTTTGAGTGATACATGTGTGTCATGAATTCTAAACAATAGACAAATGTCAAGCTTGAAAGTGTAATGTAATGAGAATGTACACTGGTCCAAATAAATCATCATAAGGGGTATTCTGTGATGCAGTGCTAGGTAAATAAATGCCCATGACAAATCGTGATGCAGAAAATTTGCTTCGTCAAGTATTATACATGAAGATTACTGTCCTTTAAATGACAACTTGAGCCAATTCAACATTTTCCTGATCCTAGAACATAAAGAAAAGTTAAATTTTTTTGAAGAAACAAAAGAGATTGAAGAGTAGAAATAAAGAACGAGAAATTCCTTCCAGCCCGATAAATACTCGCAAAAGGTATTAACAGCGACAATGTGTATAAACAAAAATTTTCACGGCTTTCATCACATCTGGTTAAACATACCGACATCGTCACCTCCAGGCGCATTTCCATCTGGGTGATTATGATGATGATGAAGCTGCTGTGGACTTGGTCCCATTGTGCCCATGCTAGGTTTACCCATGCTCCCTGTAGACCCAGGTCCCATATTTCCCGAAGGTGGCATCCCTGTAGGACCACCAGGTCCCCCCATATTAGGCGGTTGTGTTGCAGCCGAACCCGCTTTCCGAGTACTAATTTTTGCCATCCTTCGCACGCGACGACTTCGAAGTCGTGGATCAGAGTTACTATTCCGCCAACTATCAACTGCACGCTGAATCAAACCCCGCTTTCCACGCAAACAAGGATTTAATTCGGCAAGTGCCCAACCCACACTATTACATTCAGTCTCGTAAGTTAAACGGTTCCCTCTATATTGGTCTTTGTTACAACAAGCGCGTGGATAAACACAATTTTCTGTCTTAAATTCAGAGCTTAAGGTATCCACATTGATGGTTTCAACGTCGCAACGAATTGTGTACTCCATCTTTACGCGATCTCTTGAATATTCAAATGCTATCCACTGAACCCCATTATTATCCTGCCTGACAACAAGAGGAGTTGTAGCTGGAATAGGACCTGGTGCTGCATTTGGATTTACTCCAGCTGCTGTTGACACTCCAGCTCCCGCTTGCGAACTATTTTTATTTAAAATAGCACCATTAGTTGACATTTGCTGTTGCTGTTGTGACTGCGATTGTGGCTGTTGTTGTTGCTGGTGTTGATGGGGAAGCTGATGATGTTGATGCTGGTGAGGATGCTGATGCTGATGAGGAGCAGCTGGACCAGGAATTTGACCACCATGCGACTCTATTTTCGGCCGCGGGCTACCAGTCATATTTGGTTGTTGCGATGCATGTTGTCCCTGATGCTGCTGCATCTGATGTTGTCCCGGCCCGTGTGCCATTAACAGACCTTGCTGAGAGGTCATCGGCGGATGATGTTGTTGTGGATGAGGCGTATATGATGGCCCACCTTGTGATGGCATGGGAGGATATTGTTGCGGAGGACCAGTGTAATACATTGGTGCACCTTGTTGTAGCTGTGATTGAGGTGCGCCATACATTCTATGTTGATCATGACCAGATGGAGAGGCTGCTGAAGCAGGTGAGTTAGGTTGAGGTGTATGGTATGAAATGGGAGGATATGGTCGTGTCCCCATCTGTGCCGCCGCCATTATTTCTGGTGTTTCTGCGGTAAAACATCAACAAGTTACTTTTCAACACACAAGTCACATGGATTAAACGCGTAAATATGACATTACTTACCTGCTGATGAGTAGTTACCAGATGCTGAAGTATTGTAGGGACTTGGATGATTCTGATAGTACGGCGCGTCCTGGCTTAACTGACCACCAGAGGTTGGCGGTCCTTGAGGATATGGAGGTATGCCACCGTGAGGAGGGTAAGGATTTGGATGTTGCGATTGGGTGGGGGGGGCTTGCTGTGGATGATGTTGCTGGTGTACAATGCTCGAAGGTCGAGGTTGTTGAAGATGGTGAGGTGGTGGACCCTGCTGTGGCGTATGGTGGGGGTGATGCTGCATATGGAGAAATGTCAGCGAACGTAGCTTTTTGAAAAAAAATTAAAACTATTGTGCGGAATAACAATAAATGCGAGGATAAATGATATTAACCATTGATAGAATGAATCCCGACGCGCGAATGAATAACTGCTTGAAACCCGAAACGTATGAATAATGTGAGATGGTGAGGCTCAAGGGTCTGCAGCAGTGTGTTGTGGTACCTGGGGAACCGACCGATCCGCTGCTGACCCGTCGCGTTGTGGGAAAAACAAGAGGAGAGATGAAAATTTTGGACGGCCTTGGACGTGGGAGGCAGGTGAATGTGGAAACGTGTGAGTGTGGAAAAATATTGGAGAAAAGAGAGCGTTTGAGTGTGTGTGCGAGTGTGGTAGGAAGAGGAGGAGAAGTGCTAGGACATGGGAGAAGAACGAGGGTATACCTCAGTTTAACAAGAAGCCTTGCTGTATTGCGGAAGCCGCCAGATCCTCGGAACGCAAACCGCAGAGCAACGTGTGCACAACTGAAAAGGTAAGGATTGTAATATCCGAGATTTGAGTGATTTTCACTTAACCTTGGAGTGATGTGGAGTTGACGGGGATGAAATGAACCTTGTGAAATTTAAGAGATGTGTATGGTTCGATATGTCAAGAAGAAGGGGAAGGGGGGCCCGTCAATGTTATGTGTAGGGAAGAAAGTAAATAATTGCGTAATCATAGACGCTTTTTTTATTTTCTTCCTGACACGTACATTGACTAAAGTCTTTCCTGACGTTTTTTTTTTCTTTTCTATTGAGCAAAATGAGGATATTTTTAGGAAAAGCATAACATTTTCATTCAAAGCGTGTAGAAATATGACATTTTTCGGCGTTTGAACCATTTGCGGAACATGGAGGAGTCTGCAGAAATAATCTGACCATGCAGAAGTTTGGGAAGTTGTTGTTGTGTTGCCCGGGATGGAGAAGACGTAACTTAGCCCTTTGGGGTTAGTTAGAACACCCCCACCCCTAGCCCCTGAAATATAAAAGTAGAAAATAGACAGAGCCCAGCCACTTATCCCAGCCTCCCAGCCACCTACTTGGGCGTATGGAAATGAGGCGGTCATACAATCGAAAACTAGGGGGTTTTGCCAGTTAAGGGGTAGGGGGGCTAGTCAAGAAAAAGATGCAGCCGAAGGATTGGTCCGGGACTAGCCTATTACAGCCTGAGGCTAAGCCCCAGCATATGACCACGGGACTTGGCGCAAGTTGGCAATACCAATAAGTGCTTGCTTGTCACTTCAACTGACTTTGGTCCCGGAAAAAAATAAAAGCTCGGGGTTGTCCATGTAACAGGTGGTTGTGTTTTCACCAAGATGTGGATAGAAATGTAAATCATCCACTTCCGAGATACGAGACTTCTCTCATGTGTCATGGGTAGTGACGATCTTTAGACGAAACTAATGCTCAAACCAGACTAGCCCATTGTCATGTTTCATTAATGAGACTTTTATTTTTCTTTTGTGCTGGTTTTTCTTTTGTTTTCTTTTCATATTCTGTCTGTGTGATTCTGAAGAGAAATTTAGGCAAGAGATTAATTAATAAATGCGATGATGATCGAAACTTCGATTGCCCTTTCGCCCGTTGATAAGAGAAGTAGGAGTTAAATTAAGAATGGCTGGTTGTTAATGGCTGTTAAGACAGATAGTCGCTCATTTTGAAATAGCAACACTTGTCACTGGTAGCATTTCAATGGCTCATTTTAATTCGGCTGGTCTGTGGTGTATTGGATGAAACTGTTCAAATTTATTGACTTTAACACCCAAATAACAAACTTCGTATGTTATAACAAATTTTTGCTCTCATCATCTTGTATGGTGTCTGGATTTCTGAATGTGCTTCGGAGAAATGAGACTATACTTATCTCATTCCGTAACTCTGTAAATCCATCCAAAACAGAAGATAGTAATGGGATTAGCGCGGCTTCCACTCGGTTAGTTTAGCCGAGTGAGCCAAGCCATGGATGATACTTCACCTTGCCCAGTTTGTCACTCTCTCTTGAAATTAGCGACACCATCTGATCGAAGGTTACATGGGACGGCGTTGCCCTGTAGCACAATCCCCCCTCCCTGTCTTGAGTGTTGTTGCAGGCATAGTAAATAACAGTTCAATCATGTAGATAATCGAAATTGTACTTGCAACGTTGTGCTCGCTAAAGCAAATAGGAAAGAGGGTAATGAATGGTCATTACTACCAGACCTCGACAATGTCATTTTTTGAGATTGAATTTTCACCGTCCCAGCTGTTTCTTTCTGACAACAACAAAGCGGTATAGAGAGTGCACCGTACAAGCACTTGCAATAGCACTCACGCCAGCAAAATGAATGAGGCTTGGAAAGAAAAGAGCACAGAAACTCATAAAGGAACATAGAAAAAACCACTTACGTGATCACCTGAAACTGCCGTACTAGGCTCATCTTTAAAAACGCCACTCTGGCGCTGGACCATGACGCCTAAAACAAACCCTGTTCGCGAGCAGAGATTGATCGATCTGTCATAAATTTTTTTCATGTTAGCTCTTTTCCCGTAAACATGTGCCGATATCAATGTGATCCAAAAAGCAATCATTGAAAGCCATATTTTCAAGTCAATAAAGAGTTGGTGTGTATTAAATTTAAGCTCAAAAATTCATGCGCTCGTCATTAGAGTGACCTAAAAGTTTCAGACTTGACGTACAAATTAATTGCCCTTATTCAGCAAGAAACAATAGCAGCGTTGCCGTTTTCCGATTTTGATAATTGATTGAAGTGATATTTAAGTCAAGTAAGCGTCTGTAAAATAAGAATTATTATCTTTGAACATAGATATATCCAGCGCAAGCAAGAAAAATAGAAAGCGGATAAATTGAAGTTTTTTGCCTTGATCATTTTTTTATGATTTTTTGAGATGCCAAAAATTTCTCATCTCAAAAGAGACTCCAAACACAAGACTTGAAATTACAACGTAACTTAAGGCAGTTCTGAGTCGTGGATTGGAGATCTTTTTGTCATCGTGTTGTAGGTGCGTGAAGTGACCACATCGCACGCAACAATCGTTACTTTTAACAACCATAGAGAAAAAAGAAGATGCGGTGCATTACTTCTTGGCACAAAATAGAATTGAATATTCCACAGAATGAAATAATAAAAACGTAAGGTAACTAACTCACTTGCAAGTCTTCAGAAAGCACGCTGTGAGCCAAATCGCGACGAGCGACGCGTTTATCTCCAAGGTAGCAGCAAGTAAACACAAGAAATGCCAGGTTCTTCGTAGCGAGCCCAATGGGGCTCGTGTGTGTGCGTGTGTGTTATTGTTGATTAATTTAGCTGCCTGTAAAACTGTGCCAAGTAGTCGTGTGCGGAGCAGAAGGTAGAGAGAAGCTGGTTAGTAAGAAACGATATGGGGAGGATCTCAAAGTGCCCGATGGTTTTTTTTGGGGTTAGCAAGGGAGGAGCTAGAATGCTGGGGGAGGGGGCTGGTACTTGTACACGCGACAGGGCCTTGCGGTGCTAAGCTATGCTGCTTACTTGGCTACACTAGATTGGGCCAGTGTGGCTATATCAGACGTGTAAAGACACACCGCCAAGTCTGATATCAAGATGCAACCCCACAGGACATGAGTCGAAGAAGCAAAGCAAAGCATAGCATAACAGCAACAGCAACAGCGGCTGTTGCGGCGATAGCTATAACAGAGCCTTTAATTAGGCCATGTCCTTTTTTTATTTATTGTTTCTCGCAGGGATAGAATGTGATTAGTGAGTTGCACGCACGGTAGCCGCAGCAGCAGCAGCAGTAACAGGATCAGGATCAAGGATTAGGGGGCTAGGGATTTGCTGGTCATCAGAGATGCTTGCTAGTCAGATATTAAAAGCGTTATGATTGCCCTTAGTCACGACAGAGCCTCTTTCCCTGCTCCCGAGTACTATTGAGCTTTTCTGCCCAAGGGAAGCCATCAAACACATCCAAGACGATGATGACATGCAAAGAGAAGCAAAAACCTTTATTTATGCGCTACCCGTTATCACTCTGTTCTGTGCATCGCAATTTGATGTATCAAGGGGGGCTAGTTGAAATGAGTGGTCGAGGTCGATCATTTATCCTCCCGTCCGCTGCGCTATAAACTGAAATGATCTACAATAGTTAAGTCGCTCGCCACAATGATTGATTTTTGAGGATATCAGATACGCGGGATTGGATAATTCAATTAATTGGGATGAAGATATTTGAAGTTTGAAGTTTTCAGCTCATTATATACAAGCACTACCTATTAAATCTTTACTGACATTTCCTTGGTTGTTCCCAAGAGGGGTCGCGGTAACAGAGCCGAAAAATTCCTCATCTACTCATCGGCCTAAATTTAATCAGCTTATTCCCTCGTCAACAATTCAAGCGCTTCTAGCGTGCGTCGATCTGTTTCTTTCTTGATTCAAAAGAAACCGAAGAAAATAAGCATATCCGTTGAAACACTGCAGCCGCGCAGACAACGTAGCACACACAACGAATCATTTTCATGGAGTCACATCATCAACCAGAATCTGAGACATGAGATGTAGAGATTCTGCACTGTGTTCATTACTGCATTGGAGTATTTACAAAATTGGAGCGAGAATTTCTAGGCAATTGGAAACTGAAGTGGAGCAGTGGATTTCAATTTTTCTACACTACTTGTTACAATCGAGAACTGCACAAGAACTCATTGACTTCGGAGAATTTGCAATAACACACAGATAAGGTGAGGCTCGTTGGTTTGCTAAATGCATAAGTATGTCAGAGTGAGCAAATGGTGGAAACAAATTAGCCGCACGCATGTTCGTGGTCTTGTTAGCAATATTTGGATTCTGATTGGCGATCATCACAATTAAGGTTTAATGATAAAAACAAAATTGATTTTTATGCAAATCAAGTGCAGCGTTGTTTAATTAAAGACATTCTGTTTGAGACTAGCCAGTGAGTGAGTAGCATGGACTGGGAAAAAGAGGGGGTCTCGCTCGCCCTTGAGCGAAGCAAGCCCGCCACGCCAGCGTTCCCTGTTTTGCAAGGAGGCCCAGGCTAATAAACGTCTCTTGCTAGGCCAGCAAGTTAACTTGACCAGAGTCCATGCCACACCCGATCTAGCGCAGTTTGTTAGCTGTCTATTACCGTAAATATCAGGCTTACTAAATCATCAACAATGAGACCAACCGTCTGGAAGAAGTTGGATTGGGATTAAGCCATACTTCCACACAAAGTCTTGTTCTTAATCTCAACCAAACTCTCACTATCTCACATGAGCTTACATAAAAAATCGGGATATCAGAAGGAAAGAGAAGTCGAGCCTGTTGGTAGAACATCTATCTAGATCGGTCCCACTGACAACTTCTGCCTGGCATCGCCGCTTTTTAGCTGCAAGCCTTACTGATCCACTGGAGATAAAATTATGGAAAAACTTATGTCGCGACGGCATTCATAGAAAGAGCTTTTTTTGAATCAATTGATAGTTGGGCGCAGAATAAAACATTGGCGTCCTCCAATTTAACGAAAAAAAGGTTTACTGGGACATCTTAAGACACCGAATACTTCCTTTCATATGCAATCAATATAAAAGCAGCATTTTAGATGGGAATATTATAATGCTAAAACTTGTCTTTTTTTCTTATAAATAACGCCGGAGTAAGCATAGCCGGCACAGTAATTTGCTAAGCAGACAATTTTAAAGTCATCTTTCCTACCCATTAGGCGATGTACCAACAAACACTTGATAATCTGTGTGTCTCGTCTCTTCCTTCCTAGTCGGTCAATCATTCATGGGACAGGGCCTAATAGCTTTTTCTCCATTCCGCCCCCACAATTCATACATAGCCAAGGGTTCAACTAAGTCGGAAAATAGTGTATGTTTTTGCTTTTTTGCTTTTTTGGTCTGGAGTAGGGATGAAGAAGAAAAGCCGTTAATGACACCTATTAAGGGACAACTTTGACTAACTGACTGATTTGCAAATGAAAAATTCCTCGATACAAGGATATACTTCCTTATAAAGGGATCAATCAATCACTACAGTTAATTAGGTAAACGCTTTCGGTTCCATCCCCCATGTACCCACTCGCTTCAATATCCAAAATAGGTTTAGCGGAATCTATGACAAGTTAAGCGAGATGGCAAGGGAAATAGCCAGTAAAAAGACTCGTTTGAATCTATCTTCTTTCTGAGAATAACCAAAAGATCGTAGATTAATTTACGATCTTGGCAATTCTCTAGTTTCGTGGTTAGGAAAAAAGCTCCCTAATCATCGAATAATGAAAATTGAAGTTAATTATTTATGGCGTACACATCGAAAGATCGAAACTATATTATAGTATGGAATTTAAGTACATTCAAGCACAGAAATACGCCGCCAATTTATAGGCCGTCGCTCACAAAGATATTCTACGGATTTTACACTAGTGCTGATTTTAGGCTTAAAAGCTGTCTGAAGCTAGGTTGTGCAGAAAAACGAAGGTGTTCACTGGGTGAAAAAGATTATACATATCTCCTACCATTTCCCTTCAAATCAGTGTTTCAATAGCTGTGATAAAATTGCAGATTCAAAAACTGTTAATTTTATATTTAAAATGTCAAAAAAACTCTCCCCTATTTATTTTTTAAGAGTACTACGAAGTCACCATTGAAGTCGCTATTCCACTGACACTGGTTTACTATTGCCTTTCCCTCGCGTTGAGTTGATGTTGACTGAGATCGAAAAGGTAGTTAGTTCCATGACGGTGCCACTAGCTCTACAACAAAGTCTAATGATTTCAGGGTATCAAACTCGTAATAAAAGATGGAGAACAAGATAAAGAGCTTCAAGTATTGACTTGCTAACATACTAATGCGGGTGAATATTCTCTAATTTTAATATTCCCAGTGTTGTTTCGATCCATTTCTTCACTATGTAGCTGAAATATGAGCCAATTGTTCCTGTACTGCTTCGTAGAGGACCCAATTGCTTTAGTATCATACGTAGTACAAGTGGAGTATGGTGCGGGATGAATCCCAAAATAGAGGCATGCTTAACTCAATTGGCGTGCGTGTTATGTCTAAGTTCTGTAAAAGAGTTTGGATGGAAGTTAGTAATCCCAACTCTACTCTACTCGCCTTGATTTATTTTTAAGCCTTCTAGATGTCTATAACATTTGAAATCCACTTTTTTTTTTCTTTTCCTGTCACGAGTACATCACTATTAAGGGTCTTTTAAGCTTCTTTATGAATCTCAGCTAGTTTTCGAAAAGACTAATGAAATTATCTACTGGTGGGTTTATGAATACGTTCTCTAAGTGTGATAATAATTCTCTGTCCCATGTCCATTTTATTTTATCCAGGGCATCATAGCAGGCGAATGGACAGTCGATTAGTCTACAGGCAGTACGTCTTTTTTTTCCTCCACCAAAATAATTTAACTCGTCGCCACATCCGTATCGGAGAACTGCTTTATGCACGAGGCCAGTCTTTTTAGAAGTCTCTTGGTACGTCTTTTTACGATTGCTTCATACTGACTATCTACATGGGGCTCGAACAGTATCAATTAAAGCACAAAGACAAGCATAGACTGTATCCGTAGGAGCAACGGCAAGATTCATAGTAAAAATTATAATTTAAAATCATTATTGGTAAGGCCGGATTAGAGTAGTGTACTGAAATCAGAGACGGATTGAAAAGATGCATATTAGTAAAGAGTCTATTTAAGTTGGCTAGGAAACGGTGTCCCATTTTGGATTTACAGGGGTGTACAAGTAGCAAATGGGGGGGGGGGTTACTAGATGCGTTTACTTAAAAGTAATTTTTTGTTTTGTTTTCCGCCAAGTAAACACGTTCTCTCGGAAACTTCCGTAGTCCTTTAAAAGCTAGAACAGAGTTCAGGGAATAAATAGTAGTTTGACATGGATGAAACGGATGTAAGGCTTATTTTTTTCCCTTTCTTTCTTTCATTTTTTTTCCTTAAGTTTTCTTAATGCTGTTGTGAGGTGCAAGTTGCAAGCACAGATATCTTTTAGGTTTCATAGAGTTAACGTAAACTCATCTAACGCTATAGTGCAAGATAAAGAATTTAATTTCGTGTGAAACAGTTGTTAGTGAAATTTGAGATAACACGTGATATTATGTATTGTATCTCCACTGAACCCTGGTTGCTTGCTGACTGTCAAATGACAAATGACGATGCAAATAACTAGGATAGATAGTAACCCCGCCCTAGTAAGTAAGTAGCAAACCTCTAAATCCAAGGGGGGAGAACAACATCAGAAAAATGTATTTGACACGCGTTTTTACAGTTCTTCTCAGTGTATATTAGTGATCTAAAAAAATGGAATAAATAATCAAGATGTAGTTAAAAAAAAAAGCCCATTTACATTAAGAACTGCTTGATAGTATGCAGGTAGACTTTCGATTAACTCCTTGTTTTTATTCAATTAGAATCGCGTCTCAATCGCGTTTTCGTGATATTGGCACCCCCCACCCTTCAACTTTTCCTTAGATACACTCGCAGCGGTTGACTCGAACAAGTGGAAATCCTTGCTCCCCTTCGGATTTATTTGGAGAAAAGCTATAAGGTATTAGCTGCCACTTCATCGCTGCATAACACGGCATATCATTGCATTTTCAACTAATTTCGGCCGGGCGTTGATGGAGGTTGGTTATAATAAATAGCCCTACGGAGTATTTATAGACAGACTATATTCTACTGTTTGGGTTGGATTGTGTATGTGGTTTTTATTTGTATTTATTTCGCCACTTACATATATACAAACTCTACGCTAACATGTTTTTTCTTTTTTTTTATTAAAATGATGAGCATAAATAATCGAATCTTCCTTTTCTCATGGACTTGCTATTTCCATATGGGAGAGGGAGAACTGGAAATTTAGGAATGGTTTTATAGGAACTCTAACTGTGAAAAGGTAAATGCCAAATCAGACAAGCACGATAGCAATGCCTAAAATATGTTATATTTTTTTTCCATGGTTCTATAAAGTAGGAAACAACTGTGTCTACAACTGTGTCTACTTACTTGAATGGAAAGTGCTTGGTGATTCCGTCTGAAAATGATAGTTCTATTTGGAATGCAATCTTCTCAACTGAAGTTGGTCTAGTCCATTTGTAGACATTGCTAATTATCTCACGTGACGGCTGGGAGTCTAGTTGACGACCAATGGGGCCTAGCTCGTAACACTAATTAATCTAATCTCTGTTTTAAATTTGTATTTTTAACCACTGAATTTTCATTACACACAGTTTTACTAATTCCTTCAAATCGAACATTTAATTAGCTACAGGAAGGAAATGGATTCTATTGAACAGGTTATATGTCGCCGCTTATTAGGAGGAAGATGAGCAATGAACGAGAGAGACGTAGGAACTACAACCAAAACTGGCCTCCAATTATAGTATTGTCCTAACCTCTTCAATTTTTGCCCTCGATTTTCCTATCCTAGAAATGTTCAAATTACTTTAATTTTTCTCGTGAAATCTTTTATTCAATTCCACATCTGAGAACCTTCCCTAACGCTCTTTGCCTTTGCAACCGAAAAAAAATCAAAAAAAATCGTCGATTCTGTGCTCACTCGTGCATCTAAGTTCATATCGGTTGCACGTAGACATGTCGAAAACAAAAAAGGACGGAGATTTCAATCAACTTAATTTGCCCGAGTTACGTTCCTGATAATGTGGGAAATTAATATCCACGCTTACAACAAATGTTTAAAACACTTTTGCAACATACATTATGGAAATCAAATCAAATTTACTCTGAATAGTTACTAAAATTTACTTTTCTATACACCATTTTTTGGTTTATTCATAACTTGTCCTCACTACAGTCTATGAAAGCCGCAATTTTTCTAGAAACTTCTTGAAAACCTGCGTCAAGTCTCCAGAAGCAGTTGAACCGGTTCTATCAACAAATAGGTATGCTATGTTAATAGGATTCCAGCCCCATCTAGCTCTGCAAGCACAACGAATAACTTATTTCTCCTAAATGCAATGTTACAAAGACAAACTGATTATTATTATTATTATTCCACTGCAAATTTCTTTTCATTTCCTGCCGCCATTGATAGTAGGTTTGATGTAGAGCCGACATCTGGGATTCTGGGCGCAATCAAATTAATGTTAATATCGGGTCGCGCCTCAATGTGAAATCGTGTATTTAGAAAGCCAAATTCTCAGATAATGACAGGATATTTCTGTGTAGCATATGATATCAATGGTGTACTTCTACAATAGGGATTCAATAAGAAGCAGTTTTTACTGAAGACTACTGCTGTGTGGGAACCGATCTACTTAATCTCTGCATCTGTTTTATTCTTGAGAACTTATCAAAACAGGATCCATGTGGCAAACATCAGAATGAGATGTGTGATCCAAGGAAGATTCGATAATATAGTCACGTCTAAATCGATTAGCTGTAGTAGAGCCATAAACATATCACAAACTCGAGTACCGCTTGGCTCAGGGTTCGTGACATCCTCTGTGTACTCTGCTAGTATGTATCGGATCCAAAAGAAATCATTCATTGGTCAGCCTTAAGACTACAGTATGTCACGTGCTTGCATTTGAGACTACTTCAAACCTTTTTTTTAGCATCACTGATGACTTAAGCAACTGTGAAACGGTTTGGTTTTTGCCAAGACTTGGATCCAAACCGGATTGCTTCATTGAAATGGCCTGTGCTCAGTTATAGCCTAAGGCATAAAATCTTAAATTAAGATCTACGCAGATTAGAAATCGTAGCTCCGTATATTTATATATTCAGGGGGCTAATGTTTACGTATGAAGCTGGTGCTGCTTTACGTTATAACAACTCCCCAGTTTCTCAATAACGTATGATTCTTGTAGATATAACTGTAAATCCAATTTATCTGATTTTCCGTTCAGAAATTTTAGAAGACGGCATTCTCAAGTGTGCAATATAGTGCGTGCTTTTTGATACGCTTAAACTGTGAATATCAGATGGGAAGAAAAACTGTTTCAGCAAATTTTAATTTTAGAATGTCGGACAATCCTACATGTGTTTGTTGGACCAAAAAGACTTTGTTTTGGGTGATGAGAGGTAGAGGTCATCTGAACAGCTCAAGAGGAAAGTGAAGGAGAAACAGGAGTCTATAATTACTTCTCACAACTTCACAGGAGTGACTTAAAGCAAATCAAAGAAGCGTATGGGCGGTTATGGTAAGCTTGAAGTCCATAGGAGTGTCGTGAGATGAGCTAACATTGTCCTTTCGGGATGTGTGCAAGGATGGAAGTTTTTTGGAATAATTACAAAAAGATGTAATTACGACTTTTGTATGTAATTGTGATCTTGCGCAGATTAAACTTCGAAATGCATATTCCACGTGAGTTTTATGCACGATTGGTAATCCAAATCCTCACCAAAATGTTCTCAATTATCACTTCTTCAGACTCTCATCGCCATATTTCCATCAATTTACATTGGCATAAATTGCTAAAAAGTAATACTGCTATCGCATTCAATTTTAAATGTCATAGTCAATTTTTAAGAAAATAAAAAGGTGTTACAATAGAGATATTCTATTCATACATGCAGAAGAATCGCAACTTTTAGTTTTCCTCGCAGGAAAATGGAGGATTTAAGAGCTTACAAAACTCGTTGAAAGCATGCATGATAGGTTTCTGGACATTGAAGAAGAAAATGGTAGGCTACCAGAAGATTATTAGTTAGATTCTCAATAGAATGTGGTTAGTGTTTGTTGTTTGATAGTTTTGAGGACTTTGGACCAAGTTAGCAGAGTGTACAAAATCACCAGTATTCTTCAGGACCAGTCAGTATATTTCTTAAATTCTGCTCAGCCACACCAGAGTATACCAAATATTTATGCAATAGGGCCGGTCACACTTAGAATTGTTTTTCACACAAATTTGTGTCGAACACTTTTGTGTAGGAATTTTGACTTTCCCCGCGGCGCTTAATAATCCAAAATCCCACCAAAAACACCAGAACTCCATCATCACCATCTTTGACGCCCAACTTCATCTTCATTAATTTATATCTACATCCTTTAATTTGTGAAAGTATTATAGAATTAAATCTTCATTTTCCAGAATTTTTCTAGAGAAAAAATGAGTATCTGGGGAGTTGTGACGGGTAAAATGAAGTGTTCTTGAAAACTTTCATTGGCAGTTAAGTAGGCCTGTAAATACCATTTCTCAACATTTCTTTTCTTGCTAAAAAAAGTAAGAAGAAGATTCAAAAATGAAAGCAACATTTATTTTTATGTAAAGAAAAAATTGAACCAATATTGAAAGAAAGATGGAACTGTAAGTCTGGAAAAGTTTTGAATCTGTAGATTTTGATGTGGTTTTTGCTGATTAATCATAACTTGGGAAGTATAAAATTTCACACAATAATGCTCGACACAGATCTGGGTGGAAATCAAATTCCAAGTCTGAGTGTGCATAATACATATGAGCTAAGCGTATGTTACATAACTGTCATTTGAGCATAAGTTTTGAACTACTTCTGCAAAAGATTAACGTTGAGCACACTGAAATGGTATTACAGTCGAGTCGTTTTGTGAGAATACTTAAACATTTTAAATCATCGTAAAATCAAAGGGGCAGCTTTGCGGTGAGATGGTGTGGAGCTCGTTAGTTTCATTCATAGATAAAAATAACGTTCGATATCAGATTAATATTTGCAGGAACGCGTGAAATATTATAACCAATTATTTGTACGATATGTTTATAACATTAAAATAAACTAAAAAGTAACATTTTCATGAAATCTATAACTCTTTGACAAAACTCAAGGCTAGAAGATACTGCAAGAAATAGCGAGTATAAGCTGAAATCTCTTAGAAATTGTCGATAGACATATTTAGATTAGAAAATAAGGAGATTTATACTCAAGGTAATAGCTGCCAGAAACTCACAAGCGACTCATCCGGATATTAAGAAGAAGCTCGCGCTGGACGACTGTGAAATAGGCGATCATTGATAATGAATGCAAAGCAATTGAAGGCTGTAATTTCTTCTCACACCTTGAGGTTTCTACCGATTCGAGGAAATCAACAGAGTCTTGAGAGACCTCTGTGTTTTGTGATATCCTAAAATTTTCTCCCTTCAATATTAGAAATTTATAGCGAAAGCGTACTATCTATCACTAACTAAGAGGAAATATTTAGGGAAATGTTATTTGCCCACCTCAAGAAAGTTAAATGCCCTCCCCCCCCACTTTGCACAATGCTGGGCACCTGGATCTTTAATTGGTCTTCCAAAGTTTTGGACCAATCAATACTCTACAATCCTTACTATTTGTCTACTTCTACTACTAATCTCCACTAACCACCTTCATAAAATCCACTCACAGTACATAACTTATTTGCCACCCCTACCCACTACCTACCCCACATTTCACAACTCAGTACCACCTTCATAATAAATGGGATATTCATTTCTTTGCCAGGATGAACTGATTTAGTAAACATCTTATTCGATCAGACTCAATCAGATTCAATTGGATTCAATTGTGATTTAAGAGAGTGAGAAGAATAATACTACTTCTATAATCTGATACATATTAGTGGAAACTATATACGCATGATTTAGTATTTGGAAGATCATGATTATTTTACCCCAAATATGATACTTCAAGACCATTGATGAGATTACGGTGTCTACGGACTTGTAGTGAGTGTCGCGGTCAAGGACATGATAGGAGAAACTGTCTACTATACAGGATGGTCGAAGAGAATAATGGAGAATAACTATAAACTTCTAACTACTGTATTAT
>PEDP01000645.1:0-19790 GCA_002918395.1 Erysiphe pulchra | reverse complement strand
TATCTAGAGATTCATGTTGGGCTTCGAATCTGAATATTAAGAATGAGTGAAATTTTAGTGAGGAAATTAATTACAAATCGTGCATAAAACTGACGTAAGTAAAGTCTAATGTTAAAATACAGAGTTAAACTACCGAGTTAAACTAAGTTACAAAAGAGATATTTGAATACCCCTAATAGTACAGATTTATAAATAAGCGATATGTACAAATAGGGGTTTTGCATAACAGGATCCCTCTTAAGGAGTACAGGAGATATTGATAACTCATCATAGAAGCTAATACAACTGTTACAGGTACTCACTATGAGAAGAGTAGCTCTGTAGAAAAAGGACAACTTACATTTTTTCTTAGAATTTAATTATATGGAATTTGTATTTGAAATCCTAGAAAACCTTGTAACTATACAAATTTATTTACTTACTTTTACAATTTGATATCTAATCACCGTTTCTTGGCCAACGTAAGACCGTTAAGAGGACGATGGAAGGGTAAGGAAATATCTTCTAACAGAGGAACAGACTGAGAATCTACATTGTCAGCCGCCATTCATCAGCTTACAGTAAAGGAAGCTCATATTACTGCCTTAGTTGTAGCCTCAATTAGAGCCTAGGAGAGTACTGAAGGTGAGGAATCCCCTTATATATTAGTTAGTTAAAGATAATCAGTCAGGGCCGAGTAGGAGGATGACGAGAATAAAGGAAAACAATTCCAGGTAGAGGATCAGGAAGATAAACTTCAAAGAAAGACATTAACTGCTTGCACTGTTCAGTTTTCAGCCCGTTAAACTCAAATTGCTGGCCTAGTTACTGCTTTAAGTTAAATATGTGAGATAGCAGAAATTGAAGTTTTTACGTCGTTCTGGAATAGAATATGGAACAATATGTTCAAGGCTTTAACAAGAGCAGCTTACTTTTCTTCCGGCACTTTCCTGTCTTTTACAAGACAAGTCTCAATTTATTGGTAATGTAGCATGATACTGCAAAATAGTTTCCTCAATAAATAAGGTTGAGTGAAATATGTGAAATTCTTGTTTGGTTAAAGATCACCTGATAAGACACTAACTTGTACCGGTTAGAGATCTACACAAAAATTACTTTTTCAGGGTGCTAGATGCATGGGGTTAGATAATAAGTTTAGTCCTCGTTTTTGGGGCAACAGTGGAAGTGAAACGTTTGAGGAAAATTCAACGCTCCGGAGAATATATTTCGTAGAGGCCCTTGAACCACCGAACACCGAATACCCTTTAAATTTTAGTTCACGTTGTTTTCTGTATGCGGATTTCTGTGAAACTGCATATTAAGTGAAAAACCATATTGTCTTACAAAATTTTGTTGCTGAAATTAATTTTTAATTCATTTGATCAGCGTTCGTTTGAAGGGAGTGTTATGTTAATTGACAATAAACCACATTTTTTATTCATTAACACCCTAGTTTAGATTGTATTTTTTTAAAAAAAAATTTACCCGAAGGCTGAGTAGTATCCATAACATGTTACACTATTTGTGTCATATTTTGTACAAATATATTTTTACCCCGATATTCATAACTCCAAACTTAGAAATTTAACTCCTGCGCCATTGTACAGATATACCAAATGCATTTCCATCGCTAAAAAAACAAGCAAACATTAATCGTGACTTCAGGTCATTGCTATGCTCCATAAAACGCCATATTACAGCATCACTAAGTTACTATTCTGACTGGGTACAGATGAAGAGAATCGCGGAGAAGGATAAGAGCTTTAGTAATGTGCCCATACCTGGGCAGTTTTTGAGAGTGGTTGGCTTGTCGTTGATCCATAAACGGTTTGTTCATTCCACACTGGACTAGCATCAGATGTATAAAGATTTTGAGATGGCTCATCTTCGAAGGAGGTATGAGTATAAGATGGTGCTTCACTCGAAGGATATGAGTTGCTAGATGTGCTTGGTATTTCAGAGTTACTCCATGATGAAATTGATGGTATCCAATTTACTTCATTCTTCTGAGAAATCAATAGATCCTCTAGCATATCTGGCGATATCCGGCTTAAGTTAGGTAGTTGTGCATGTGATGTAAGATGAGCTCGAAGTCTTTCTATTTCAGCTTCTAAATCTTGATTGCGCTTCAAAACTCTCTCCACACTACTTGAGCGCCCACTCTGCTCTAATTCCTTTACCTTTCTTTCAAGGTTTCCAATATGTTCTTTCGTTCGTTGTCTTATGTTGCGTTGAGCTTCGCGATCATTTGCTCGTTTGCGTGCTAATTGAGCTTTACTCAAGTGTGTTACTGAACGCTTACTACCACGTACTACTGCAATACTGTTAGAACATAACAACATACATTTTCATAAGTGTCTCTTACCTTTCTTTTTCGACTCACCCACCACATCAGGCGCTGGACTGCTAGAACTAGTGCTAGACATGACGCTCAAATTAATCGTAATTTGTAAAAAATTTTAGTTCACTGATTCATGTCTTATATCCAATGTCTGTTGAGATGATGCGATTGTGTTCTATCCGTGTGAAAAAAGGTAACTTCTGGAAAAGCAGGGGCGAGCGACTCAAGTCCCACAATGTATGGGGCTTAAATGAGAAATGTGCACAAAACTGGTGACTCGGTGTAGCGGGGCAGAGCTTGATATATCTTAAGATGGCGAGAGATGCCGTTAGATAAATCTAGGGTTCCCTTGTAGGCTGTGAAGCTGCTTCAGGTGGGAAGGAAACGAGTGCCATAATCAAGGATGAGGGAACGTCTTGGAAGGATTGTTGTTAGAGAAAGTCTGAAGTTACCCATTGGAAAGCTTCAAGGACCAAGACAAGCTGTAAAAATGGTGTACATGAATCGTAAAGACAACTTTGCTGGTCTGAAGCTGAGGGTCCGAGGATCCCATGACCTAGTAGCCTGAAGGAATCCATAGCCATTAAGCCTGTCAAACCGTTGGGATAACGATCAAACCTAATTTCAGTCGGATTGAAGTTCCTCTCATGCTTCTGTAGCTACAATGGCTGCCGAAGGGGTCTTAAGATAAAATTAGATCCTTTGACCCCGAGCGATAGAGCGGAGAAATATGAGCAGCATACCTATATCATAACTGATCATTCGTCTCTACAAAATTCTAGTCACTGTTGTAAGCCAGAGAAGATCAAGAAATTTAACAACTAACAATTAATCAATTAATCCTCTCTATATTCGATGTCCAATTGAAATTTGAAGGATTTAGAGCCTGAATGTATCAGATAAATTGTCTGAGCTGATTGGGCAATCCAAGTAAAGTCTGGCTTGCTGTTTTTTGGACCGGAATGTCCTATGTTTTGTGATGCTTTTTGGCGGGGGCGTTTTTAGGCTTAGGTTTCCTAGCCCCTGTCATCTAAGCTAAGAATAAATTTGATAAACGTAAGCGAGGACCCCTTCTCTGTGTCACAGGCAGTCAGTTGACAACGGTTCCATGTACATTTGCAATTTGACAAGTACCCTTTTCAAAGGAATGTCACATGATTTTTGATTAACTCGTCCAAACAAGCTAATTTGAGCTGAAGAGAGCTAAATTAATACGTGTTTGAAGGAATTACAGAATAGCTGCACATCTTCGCAAAATTTCGGTACACGTTAATTGTTTTAAAGATAAATTAGAAATATTCCAATTAAATTATTTAGAAATTAAAGATCAAAATCAATGTCGTAGAAAAAATCATTACGTGCTCTCAACAACTAGGTAGGGTTAAACACAACATTGCTTCGCTCTAAAATGAGCTTATAAGATTAACATATTTATAATTAATGGTCTTAATTCGTAATTGGGCTTGTACGTCTCTAGAGTGGGCCTAAATGGATACGTCATTGTTCTTCTTCGTAAGCAAAGACATTTCTTCTAAGAGAATAGTAAAGAAGAATAACATTATTTCAAAAACTTCCACTTTCACCAATAGAATTCTATTCTTTTAAAAGCCCCTGAGTCAAGTACGTGACAAGTGCTGGAGCATTTGGTCCACTTCAACGAATTAACCTTCAAACTTAGACTTTTAAAGTCTTCTGGTTCAGAAGAAAAGTTAGGACACAATATACGCCATACGATTGACAATGATCCTAAGTTCTTATCTTGAAATTTTCATCTTTTGACAGAAAAGACTGGACATCGAGACAGGAGATGAGCTAACACTTAACTCAAGGAAGTTTCAATCTCTAATATGGAACTGTTTGGAAGAACTTGTTGACATCTGTGAAACCCTCATCCCTATATATTTTGGTATCAAATGAAAAAGATTGGCTAAAAAGAAATGACTTAAATTCAGACGTCTAATTTCTAAAATCTGCGTAGTACATTTGAAAAGTTTTATTTTCTTTCCCTTAACTAGAATACTTATATTTCTCTACTATAATTTCAATCACAATAAAGCAACAACTTTAGGTAGGTAGCCATTTGAGCAACTATAATTTCGTTCTGCTGTGCTCTTTGAGAATTAATCAAAATGTCCTAGTTTAAGCGGGTAATTCGATTGCGGACAATTAGTTTGATAGAGAAGCAGTAATTTGTCGTCCTATTCGAACTGGTGTCTATCGTGTTCAGGAACACTTTATATTCTCTACTTTGAAAGCTACCATTGCACCAGTTGAGCTAAGTCAGTTGGAGATGAAATGTTTTATCAATAGTGCCATATACAAAGAGGATAACTTTCATTAGGACTCAAGTTGAACTAGAGGTAAGAATTTGGTTGACGACGTTGGCGTTTTTGATTACAGATTGGTTAGATTTAGATCGCAAGCAATCCACAGCTCGAGACGGTTTGAATTTAGTGGACATGACTGATAAACAGACAGATAATCATCATCCAATCAGCTTTGACGTCGCACGGACCAGTTATGCAACTTCGATCCAGGGCCTCAGCCTTATCAATAATCCAATCCCCATTTGTTTCAGTCTCGTTGTTGTGATTAGGATAGATAATGAACCAAACCGCAATGTAATGTGATGCAATGCAATATATTCAAATTGATGAAGGCAGCCAATCAGCCCTATGATAGTAAAAGCTCACAAATTTGTACCCAGCATAGCCTCAAGGCAATCTGGAAACGTCTAAATTCCAACGCCAGCACCAAATCCCGATGGATCATAGCTAGGGAGTGAGCGAGAGATAGAGTGAGTAAATAAATGACATAAAGAGTTCAATTTATTGGTCAGCTAAAAATCTGTAGGAAGATGTAGCTGTTTTGGATAGCTCATGGGACTTTTACGCCAAGCAAGTCGGCCCTTTCAAAAAGGATTCAACTTTGAAGGAAGATAAACAAATTTATCCACATTTTAAATTTACTTTCGGGTACCAAAGAGATACATACTCCCTCGGAGACAGGGTTACAGATTAGTGGTAATTTAAAATGATCTTTAATGCAAGATTTGTTTACTATCTGTAGCACGCTGAATAGTTGAAACAAATAAGACAGCTTTATGGCTGCAGACAACGGCATTTTAAAATTTGTATCCAGCAAGAGCCTGGTGCCGTTTGGGGTAAGGATCCAAAGTATTTACGAAATTTACACCCTAACTTATGTTGCTCTATGGATGCTTACTAACCACGCATCATTGGTAGCTATCTGACCTATGCTGTGCTCTAATTTTTCTTATTGGGATAGATCAATCCAGTTGGGTACAGGGCTTAGGACTGGTACTGTCTCCCCAATCAAGCAAGAGCTGTAAGACCTCTAAAGAACCCACTGTAATAGAATATAGTACACTCTCATTTCCTATTTGCTGTTCTTTGCAATCGGAGAAAAGAAATAGTGTCTGTATACTAGTTTGTCATCCATTTACTTGTTATACACTGGATAGAATGAGTGTAGGATTTGAAAATGTCACAACTAATGAAGAAAATAATCTTCAACTCTCAAGCAAAGATTCATTTCGATATACACTAAAATCATCAAGATTGTGAAGAATATTATATCAGGCTTCAAACACAGGCTCAAAACTTGACGGGTCTAATTTCAAAATCTATGAAACTTGCAAAGAAAACGGGTAATTGGAAATGAGAGATATCTATAGCATTAAACAATGTGTGAAACAAGTAGAATTAGGGTTAACTACTCCTTTCCAAGTGCTTCTGCATAAATTTAACAGCCAGAATTAATTCTCCTGACACGAATGGGAGCAGACGACTGAAGAAACAACATGTTTTTTTATTTGCAGGGAGTAGACTCTTAAATCTTTGAAACAGAATCACGATGGGCATTTGATAGATCGAACTTATCGATATTAAAAACCTAAATTCAATCACTGAAGTGTACGTTGTAGCTTATGCGGTGTGGTTTGCGAAGCTAAACGCACCTCCCATGAATCCACCTCCACCTGCTGGAGTTGCAGAAACTGTTCGAGAATTCTCTTCCATCCACATACTAGATATTATCTACCCTGTTTAAACGGTGTCGCAACTCTGAAATCAACAATCCGATCGCGAAAAACACTAATATCTTTTTTTAAAAAAAAACTTTGGCATCTACTAAAATAATAGACCACAAATTGATAGACAAGAACCTCAAAATAACTTAATGATTTGAAAGATACCCGAAAGGTGTTAGCTGCAAAGCCATCTGCATCTAAGAAAAATAATTAGAATTGACTAAAATTTGGCCAGCTCCTTGGGCATCAAGAGCGCCTCTTAGGTGGAGATTATGAATTTTCGGTGAAACGCATTAATTATTAAAAAAAAGAAAATTGAGATATCACTCTATATTTAGATTAAGGGATTTGTACGGATATACAATTTTATATTATGTACTAGTTGCATCAACTTACTGACCGTCACCATCCCAGACATACTACAGATTTCACACAGCAGCTAATTTCAGTCGTAGTAGCTGTTTGAAACTAGGTTGTAATGAAAGACGAACTTACTAATTGATAAATTAAAATATTGTTTTTCAATCAATCATTTAAGAAGCTGTAAAATATTTGTTGGCTTATTTAGATATGATTGGAACTAATAAAGCTTTCAATAGTAGAAGCTTACCTTTAAAGTCTAATTCAGTCGCTCAACCTATTACGGCATATGAAGTTTCTTACAGAAACTGATATCTGAAAAATTATCATAAACTTACACAGATCCACGCCGCCAACTTACAAACTATCGCCCGTCATGACATTCCACTGGTTTTGCTCAGGTGCTACTTCCAAGAATAGAAGCTCTTTGAACCTAGATTGTGAAGAAGGAAGAAAGTATTTACCATCTACATAAGGTCTTAAGTGGTCTTTTTCTTAATTGACAATATTTAAAGTAAAAGTAAATTTGACACTTTTTTTATTAGCTTCAGTCAAAATTTCGTTTAAAATTAAGTTTGTTATTTCCTCCGAAATATCGTTACTTATGCCCTCTATGAAGTTGACATAGGTTGTTACAATACTTCCGAGAAAACAACTTTTATAAGTTTTTTTCGTGATCGATGGAAGTAATATATTTAGATGACTAGTATCTGTCACCTTAAGCACTGCGACGTATAGTTGGCTATGAGAAAAGACATGGATGTGATCTACTCTCACACTATGGAGAGTTTAGCTTTGCGACTTATTTATTGTCGTCGAGAAGCAAGGTCGGATTAGCAATTTCCTTCAAACCAAAGTAAAAGAAATCGCTATTTGAGCTAAGTGTTATGCGAGATATCATCAGCTACTTCACATAAAAGCGAGAGTCTTGCGAAAAGCGCGATGATTGTACAGTCACATAATTAAAAGAAGGGCCTAGGGCCTCATTTCAAAGATCGTGCTTTCGGTAGTTATTTCGAAGCAGCATGATAGGTGTTCCGACCTGCAATCTAAGTTAAGCTTGCGGCCAGCCTTACCAAGAAAGAGGTTGAAGAAACTCCGGAGTATAATCAGTTATATGATGGGATTTGTAATTTTCTACTTAATCGATAGCGAAATAACTATCAAATCTAGACGGCCAGATTTGTGAAATTTCTCCTTTAAATCATATCTATTTATAGAATCGTTCCGAGATGTAAGGATAACTCTATCGAAAAACAATGATGAATCTGTAGACTATATTTGACTGACACAATAGACAAATTCGCGAAATTTCCCCCTACCTACCGTACTCTGAATCAAATCCAGGATGTCCATCACACCGTATAGTGTAGAAGTATGGAAGTGTAGACAACCAATCAGCAAAGTATTGGCTAAACTCCTCATTAAAAACTCGCAAATTCTGAATTGGTAAAAGTGGCCTTTTGAGTTTCCAGTTCGTCCAATCGCGAATGTAGGCATTCACTATTTGATCCCTTCTATTTCTCCGTACAAACAGTGGAAATTGAGCAAAATGAGCTGCTAAAATAACAGGGATCCCATCAGAAATATTATCATTTTTTTCTATTAGACCACGAAAAGTTTGATCAACAGCTTCAAAGTTGTGTTTGTGTTGCATAGTAACTTCGTCCCAGATTACAAGTGCAGTTTCTGCTTGTAAATTAGCCAATGATGATTGCGCTTTAATTTGGCAGATAGAGCCTTCGTGGTAATCCAAAGGAATTCGAAATAAATGTACAGTTCTAACATTCGGTAGTAGAAGCGAAGTCCGAAAAGGCAACACAAAGAACAAATTTTTTCTGAGATCGATAAAAGTTGCAGAATGTTTTATACAGAAATGTTTTACCTGTACCAACGGGACCCTGCAAAAAAAGTGTATTTGGTTGATACTTGACAGTTCTCCACAGTTCTGAAATTGCTCAGTGTGTCTAGCAAAATAGAGTGACTGACTGCCCTTTCCTTAAGTGCAAGGTATTCGATCGACAAGTTTCTCCATTAATTTTCTTTGATTTTTCTACTTTGCGAGCACTAAAATAGATTGTGCTGTTAATTAATCTTCCTTGTCTCTGTTTAGAGAGGAAGCCTGGTCTAATCCATTTTTCTTCATGCGGGCGGGCCGTTGAACACGTACGTATGCAGTTGTTGTAATTGTTGTTTCTCGGCAATTGAATCCTTATTATGTACCGACCGACCAGTCAACCCTGTCTCTTGTAGATTTCATACGTAGCGCACTTTATACTTTGCGACTTCGCTCCACTCTGTTTCATATTCAGGTTGGGTCTGTCTGTAATAGCGAGAAGTGATTGGGGATTTTTGATAAGTATCCGTTCTGTCATGCCCAGGTACTATCTACATTATCATGCACTCTGTCTCTAAAAAATGCCCCATCACAAGTCTCAAACAGAGCAGTTAGAACTTATTGTAGCCCCGTGCTATTTTCGGCCTCTATCAACGCTCATAGCTAACGCAATTTCTATCCGGTCAATTATCTAAGTCAATTTTTGATATCGCACTGGAGTTAAATGACTGTTCATGTCCCATTTTCAGAAATCTTAAAAAGTGAGCTCTGTCTGGCGTCTCATTAGTGGATGAGAATTTGAGCGAGGGTTTCATGAAGAAAAAACAGACTTTGAGCCAAAGTATTGTAGCTGGACTGTGCATTTGCTGAATCATCATCGGAGGTTGGTAACCTTCGTGATAGGGCGATATTCCTTTCTTTGATAGGCCAGATAATGGAGGTAGACTTACCATCCAATGAGATACCGGAAAGTAATTTTACCGATAATTAGATCTTTGGAATTTATAAATTTAGGGCTAGGGTAAGTGCAACTAATTTACAGGGACTATTTATGCATCCGTTAAACCTAATAAGGCCTCTCAGAATTGAATTGACAAAATTTCCAACTCGCTTTTTTTTTTCCAATATTGGAGAAAATAAGCGAAATTTCTGCATCTTGATGTCACCATGCATTATATGAAATCCGACATTGAATACGTCTCCCTCACTTCGTAATATTCGACCTTACTAAGACTTTTCAAACTTACACTCCCGGTTATTGATCCGTATATGCAAGATCGTCGCAACTAGAATAACTTCGAAGTATCACCATCACCACTTCCATTACAACATTCTTTAAGATCGCAACCACCTCTATCTGGATCAATTCTAACAGGGCCGGTCAGACTTAGATATTCATTTTACCACACACTTGTCAAGGGCATTTATATGTGAGTTTTCAGACCTTCCCCGCAGCGCTGAATAATCAAAAAACCCACATAAAATATCACTATTCCATCCTCATCAACGTTGAAGCCCAACATCGCATTCATTAACTTTTATATTAATTCAACTATTTGAAAAATTATCAATTTTTGAAATCTGAATTTTATACATTTTTTTCCTGCCAAAATAGAGTATCTGGGGAGTGTTAAACAAAATAAAGTGATGTTTGAAAATTACGTAGATAGATTTGTAAGCCTGTAGATACCATTTTTCAAAACTTTTGCTTACTGAAAAATTAAATCTATGACACGAGATTGAATGCGACACTTATTTTCATATTAGGAAAAAAATTGAACAAATATTGAAAGGAAGATGGGGCTCCAAGTTTGGAGAAGTTTTGAATTTGAAAGATATTGATGTGGATTTTGCTGACAGTATAGCTAGTTCTGTGATATTCCATACCATACTATGCTATTCTATTCTGTCTGTTGTTCCTAGTAAATTCATATATGATGTGGTGTCTCCTATAAATATTGAAATATCCACGTCTAGTTTGTCTATCATAATAAAATGATACAGAGGTGCCCATACTAGTATTTTTATGTGTACGAGGCTATGCAGTTAGGTAATCACAACACCAGACGCCGGTCATGCTTTCAATGAGTTTTGGACACCCACAGAATCACAGCCAGATGACCCTTAAATCCTCTATTTTCCAATTCGGAATAGATCACCCTTTCATTCACATCCAAGTAATAAAAGGGCTCAGATGTTAGGTAGCTCTAGGTAGCTCATCCTATAATAATCAGGAGGTAGCTTAAGAAAGTTCCCAGCTTTATCAATGTCATCTGGAAGAGCTAATCGTGGACTCTAGCTGACCTCGAGCTTGTTTGGGTATCACATTTCGCGACGAGATGGATACCTAACCTATCTTTAAAATTCCTAGTTGAGTTGCAATACTTGATTGGATCAAACCAGCTTGATGAAGTCTTTTGATCCAAATAAAATAGATTAGTATTTTATGTTTAATACTTATCTTGATGAATTGTCTTCCTGAGAACACATGTCTCTATTCAATCGTTTAGATACGGATGTAGAAGGCGGCGACTGATGCTATGTTGTGTATTGAAAAATCGTCAGAATAAATCAGTGGGTCTAGGATAACTATGACGTTTGAGTTGATGATTGTAAAGTTGCTGAAGATGTTACTTTGATTAGAGTCAAGAAAGGATGGTAAGGAGTTGAGTTTCTTAGTGAGGGGTTAAATTCATGATTGTCAAATATCCTAGGCCAATATTTTATACTTTAACTAGGACAAAGTGTAGTAGGGATTTAATCCCTGATAAACCCAATGCTGTTGAAGAGAAGGAAGGGTTTACCCTGGGACGATAGATATTATGTGAAAGGTTCATAATTGGGGTGTTGTAAGTATTTATGGATGTAAATTACATTTATTTATTGATCTCCACGGAGAGTAATAAGTTATTGGTAGAAGAGTTGATCATATAAAGTATAAAGTAACAATATCATAGGCACAAACACAAATCCACGTGGCCAACTTGACTTACAGACCATCGCCCGGCGAGACATTCTACCATTTTCACACAGGGGCTAATTTCGGGCAAAGAAGCTGATTGAAGCTGGGCTATGAAGGACACACGGTTCACTGGTAGTTGCCTAAATATTTTATTCTACTAAAATCGTGATTGCTTAAGCACTAAATTAATGCTCAAAAAATGGAGCTTCAAAGTGCTGTGCATTAGATGATGCAGCATCATCGCGATATGGATATTCTCGAACATTATGGCCGATAGAATTACTGATACCACAGCTTATAATCCTTAAAAGATGTAGTGGGTGCTGTTTTGCTTGTCAAGCGTGCTTCAAACCGGATCGATTACGGCGCGTTGAGCTCGTAGGCCTGCGACGAGTTTGTGCTATTAGTGGGCTCCGTTCGTCAAGATCTTGCCTCGCAACATTTAGTTGAGAGGATAGGAGTAACCGCTATTGGTGGGGTGGAATAGTTTCAAGTCGCTGTTCGATCTTCAGAATTAAATCCCTTTTATCTAAAACTTCAGTCGGTTGGATTAGTGGCTCTTGCCGATTTAGCCACTAGAATTCGTTGAAATTTTGTATAGTTACAATGAAAATTGGACCCTCCAACATCCCTCTTAGACGGTGGCTGCACGATTTGCTCATTTTTGATGTTAATACATTTGAACTCTGTTCATCTCCTAACACAAAGGACTTGTAATATTCCGCTCTCACACGCCTCAACGCGGATCGAGAGATATTCTTCTTAACATCTCTCCAAAATAATTGGCTATGTTCTACTAGATTATACCAATATTAAAAATCAACACAAACAACCATTCTTCACATCTCAATAAAAACACATAAACATAACCATACAAATACTTCTTCTAAACTCATTTATCTAACTCAATTATAATTCAAATATGAAACTTATACCTCCATCTTCAAACTCTATCTTTAATACTCAATCATCATCATCAGTATTTCAACTCCTAATAGAAATACTTGTGATAATCAGCATCCTCATTTTACAGGTTATGAGCCCGGTTGCAACCACTTATTAACATAACATTTAAAGATAGAAAATATACAACTCATCTTCTCAACATCACATTTTCTCATCACAACTACCGATTACCTCAAGATCACCAAACACTCAATCAAATTATTTAACGTTATACAATCAATTCATCCACTATTCAAAATGAGCTTCGATAAATCCTCGATCAAAAAACTACAAGGCTCCGAGAACTACGCCATTTGGGCGATAAGAATGGAAGCAGTGCTTCGCAAAGAAATGACCAATATTATCATCGAAACCGATAATGTTACGCCAGAGACTAATTCGTCCGCCTTATCGAGCATACAACTCTGTCTAGATGATGGACCCCTTTTGCAGGTTAAGCATATAAAACGAGCACACCATATCTGAAAATCCCTCGAGAATCTATATTGCGCCACCGGATTTAGTTCCGAATTCATTCTCTGTCGCGATTTTTTCGACACCAAGCTAGCCAAATTTAACTCAATGGGGGAATATCTTAACAATATAAAACAATTGAGTGACGACTTGAAAGCAAAAGACATGCAACTCCCCACGGCAGATCCTGTTCGCCTGGATCTTAAACAACCTCACTTCCGAATATCGACCTATTGTATCAAGCATCATCCAAAGTTTGCGAAACAATAAAGATGCATTTACTACGGAAAAACTATTTGCAAATCTTTTGGACGAATCCAAACGACTAAATTTCTAAGAAGAAAATGATCATAAAATTCTATTCACATCCGCGCACATCAAACAACCTTTCACCAACCAAACAAATAACAACAAGAACCGAACCTACAAAGGAAAAACCTTTTAAAATTACTAAAGGAAAATATTGTCGAAACTGCAAGCGAGCTTCGCACAATACCATCGATTGTTACTTCTTATTCCCCGAGAAAGCACCACCAAGCTGGAACCATGAAAATATGAAGAAACAAAATGAAAATACACAACTAGAAACTGGTCATTCAATTGACGATAATGAAGTTGATGTACTATATACTAGAATGGATCATGAGGTCGTTAACCTAAACATGACCGATAACCATAATGAAGCTGAGGTATATGTGACCTCGTGTCACGATAATAGGTACCCAGCTGATAATTTATTAGAATACCCAATATTGAATGCCCTAGACAACAAGAACGACGCAGGCCAGAGAAATAACTCGAATTGTTTCATATTAGACTCGGCCGCGACAAAACACATCATATGTGATAAGAGGTTTTTCATCAATTATAAGAGTTGTGATAAAACGGTAAGATGGGGTAATGTAAAGTCAATCAAAATCAATTGGTATGGGGACGTTTGTCTCCGATTTAAAAATAATGAGAAGAAGTATCTGATCAAAAATTGTTTGTATATGCCTGAAATTGGTATCAACATAATAAGCCAGAGCGAAATGCAAGGTGATCACTATACTATCTTCCGTAAGAAACAAGTTGTAATCAAAACACGAGGTAACTTTATAATTGCTACAGGCAACAAGACTAACAATCTTTACCGTTTTGACAAAGATGAAGTTGTTGAGAACAAAAGACGAAGCCCTCAAAGCTTTCGTCCAATTCGCAAATGTTAACGAAAATAATTCCAATAACAAACGCATTCGAATTTTCGCAACAGATAATGGAACAGAATATGTAAATAAGCGATTCAGGACACTTCTTGATAAGAAAGGTATCATTCATCAGCTTGCTCCCGCATATACGAAAGAACCAAATGGCATCATCGAACGCGTTAACAGAACTATCACAAATAAGATACGATGTCTATTGAAAAACGCAGACTTACCGATGCATTTATGGGGAGAAGTCTGTCTTACAGCGACATACCTCTATAACCGCACACCTCACTCAAGCATCGATTTCAAGACACCATTCGAAGCTAAATATAATAGAAAACCTAACATCACCAATATCAAAACGTTTGGGTCCATCTGCTTCTATAAAAATAAAGGTAATCATGTAAAAAAGCTTGATGATATAGCCGTAAAAGGGATCCTTGTTGGCTTCAACGATCCACTGTATAAAGTGTATAATCTCGAATGCAAGAAGTGCATCTGGGTTCGTGATATCCATATCATGGATAATAAATTCCATAGCTGGAACGAATCGAAAGATGTAGTCTAGAACACTAGTACAATGGATATTACTATTAATCAGGGCAATAAAACTCAGGCAACTAACCTAGACATAAATCAGAATCAAAATTTACAACTAGACGCCACTAGTACTTCAGCCTCAAATGACCAAGAGATACAACTCCAAGAGAACATAGATATGGACGATATCGATGAACTAGCTGAACCTCTATCAACTAATTCTCTTCAGTGTAACCAATCGTTTCAGAAAATAGAAAAATCGAGAATTACCAACATAGTAGAAAATCAAGTCGGAAGTAATAATGACGACGATATTGATGATCTAACTTTCCTCATCACAATGAATGACGAGCCGAATACATTCAAACAGGCTAACACAAGTACCGATCGACAGAAATGAGCTTGAGAATCAAGAAACGTGGACTATCACTGACTTACCTAAAGACAAAGAACTACTGAAAGGAAGGTGGGTATTTAAAATCAAAACTGATGCTTATAATGAAGTTATCAAGTACAAGGCGCGATGGGTCGTAAAAGGATTTAACCAAAGACTCGGTATTGACTATCTAGAAACGTTCTCGTCCACTTGTAGACCGGAGTCTTATAGGGTCATATTTATACTTGCCATGCATCATGGCTGGCCACTTACCCAGTATGATGTGAAAAATGCATTCATTCATGCAAAAATCGACAAGGAAATCTATGTAGAACAACCACATGGTTTTGAAAAAGACGGCAAAAATCAAACGGTAGGTGTCAAGTTCTGTAAATTGAACAAAGCATTAGACGGACTCAAACAATCACCACGATTGTGGTATGAGCACCTACTAAATATTCTTTCAAGCTTTGGATTTACGACTATGCCGTATGATAGTGCTGTATTCATCCAAGAACATCTTAGAATTATGATTATCTGCCATTTAGATGATTTAATCATCACCGGACCTGATCAAATAAAAATAGATCAGATAATCAGAGAAATTACAAAATCGGTTAAGTTAGAGAAGATCGGATGTGTTAACCATATTTTAGGCATGCAGATTTGTCCAAATTACAAATCGAAAATGCTAACCATTAACCCAACAAAATACTCTTCTAACCTCCTTCAAAAATTCGGCAAAAGCATGTTACGACCAGTATCTTCTCCTGTGGAGCTAGGTGTAAATTCAGAGCCTTCAGTTCATAAAGCTGATCCACAGTCACTTAAACTCTACCAACAGCAAGTTGGATCACTTATCTACTTAGCAATTAACACACGACCCGACATTAGCTTTGCAGTAAATCGGTGTGCTAGATATATGTCAAATCCAAATCACTCACATTTTAGAGCTCTAGATCGAATCTGGAAATATTTAAACCATTATCCGAATCTAGGTCTAAATTATCATTGCCAAACAATTAACCAAAATTTTTTGGGGTATACTGACTCGGACTGGGGTGGTGACACAATCACCAGAAAAAGTACAAGCGGATATCTTTTTCAATTAAACGGGAATATTCTAAGTTGGCTCAGCATGCAACAGAAGACTGTTGCTTTATCTAGCTGCGAAGCAGAGTACATGGCGCTGAGGGAGGCAATCAAAGAGAGCAAGCGAAAATATTTCTAACCCCTGCTATATCAACCACAACCATCATCTTCACAATCATAATCATCACAAATCTTCACATCTCAATAAAAACACATAAACATAACCATACAAATACTTCTTCTAAACTCATTTATCTAACTCAATTATAATTCAAATATAAAATTTATATCTCCGTCTTCAAACTCTATCTTTAATACTCAATCATCATCATCAGTATTTCAACTCCTAATAGAAATACTTGTGATAATCAGCTTCCTCATTTTACAAACCCAACGTCAGCTTCATTAATTTTTATCTACATTCCATAATTTTTAAAGATTTAAACATCAAATCCTCATTTAATGAACACTTTTAGCGAAAAAGGAGTGTCTGGGGAGTTATGATGGGTTAAATAAAATGAAGTATTTTTTAAAACCAACATCAACATCTAATTAGGCTTGTAAACACCGATTCTTAACACTTTTATTTCTCAAAAAATTATTCATTTGATATAAAAATTGAATCCCAAATCTACTATTGTTTTCGGAAATTTAGATGAAGAAATACTAATGGTGATATGGCAATAAGAGTCTGAATATTTTGGAATGATCAATTTTCACACAGTCTTTAGTAAATACACAGTAGAATTTAAATCTGACCCTGACTAATGGATCGCGTGTTTATGTTCCGCAAATTGGCCAAGATAAGTCTAGATTGACTCTTTTCAATTTCATCGGTCTTGAGTCATGAAAATAAAATAGAAATCTAATTTGTAATATCGAGAAAATTTTATTCTAAAAGAGACCAATGTTATATTCACATAGCGACTTTTCCTTACCCTTCATGTCACCCTTCAGTGAGGTTTTCCTTTGGGATTTCTGGTCTAACAAATGTTTCTCTTCCAAAACGGAGCTTAAATGCGGTTTTTATATTTTTTCATCGTATTTTCATCAGTCTTTTTTCATCAGTTTTACAGAGCGTCCACTTCACCTACAAATGTCATCCAAAGTGAACAAACCCCAGCAACTCTACTAACTTTAAGTCGAATCGACAAAAGAGGATATGAATGTGGCAATGTTTTCTTCACTCATGATGAAGTTCAAGAAGTCTTATTAAGAGTTATTAATTATGCGCAAGATAAGTCTCGTACTATCCATGAATATCGAGGTCCACTTTACAGCGATTCACTCTCGTCAGAGTACCTAATGTGGCCGATTAAAAAAGAATCCAGAGTGTTAAGAAATACCAAATGTGTATCTCATCAATAATCCCTCTCTTTTCTCCTGCTCATTATTTAAACAGATAATTCTGGTGTCCACTTCGTTGTTTTCAAAAGGAACGGGCAATTAATAGACGTAATAACGAGAATTATAAATAATGAGTTCACCAAATGTATCAAGAGAGATGGTTCACCAACGAAACCTTCGGCCTCAGTCTCAGATGGAACAAATGCTTATGAATGCGGCTATGAAGTTTTGAGTGACCAGCAAATTGAAGAGGCTACTATTCTTGCTAGGAGTAATATGAGATTGGGGAATAAATATCCCATCCCATATTTTGGAACTCTTTTCCCAGAAGCAAGTGGATATCTGATTTGGCCAGTATTGTATGGTAAAAGGCTGTATACAAAGGGACGAGGTAGTTTATTTTCTCTTACAATTCATCTAATCTTGCGAGTGACAGAAACTAAGCTTGGACCTACTAGAGGCGGGACCCATTTTCATTGTTTTGAACAAGGAAGGAAAACTTATCGACACTGTTGTCAGAGGCTACTCAAAGAATTTCCTGAGGTGCGCAAGGATAAGAAAGATCCCCAATGCACCAATATCCGACCCTTACAATAAGTTGTTTGTGCCACCTCCAAGGCCTGGATTTCAATGCGGTAGGATATTTTTCGAAAAGAAGTCTCTTGATGAAGCTGCACGTGAGGCCAAGCTTGTAATTTTTCGCAATAAACGTAAGCGATATCCTACCGAGTATAACGGGCATCCATTCAACCAGAAATGTTGGCTCTGGCCTATATTGAACAATGGAAAACTATCTAAGAAAGGTTTGATGTTTGTCAATGCTTGAAATCTGTTCCAGATCCCTGACCAGTCTCTATCTAGGTATGATAGGGCCGTACCGTGTTGTCATTACTCCGGACTATGAAGTTTTGGGTGCTGTGATAGTCTCGGAGAAAGGTAAATTGGAGGTATGTGAAAGCAAGATAATGACAACGAAGAAAAATCACGACCCAAATGATTATTATTGTTCTGAAAATATTTATAAATCTCAGCAACTGGCGAGAGCTGCTGAAAAAGCCTGCGAAAAAATGAACGACGATAGGAAGAAAATTTATCCTGCAAGATATGAGGGGCCAAGTTTCGAGAAGGACGGGCCCTACTTTACCTATCCCATTTTTCCTAAGCGTTTTTTTAAAATAAGTATTTAGCCCCACACACCAGTTTATCGGTGATCAATATTGTTGATATCAGACACTAACAGTGATTTTAGTTCTAGGGCCAGACCGAGTCGTCATAAATACAGAGTGTGAGGTTGTCGGAGCACTTACAACTATTGATATCAATCAAGAAAAGAAGTTTGTTAAGTGTGCCAGTTCGGAATTTTCATTGCCAATGAGTTTTCTCTACAACCCAAACGAACCTATTTCTGAGCACCGTGTTAAGTACTGAATAATATCTAACGTGCCTTGATGGGTCAGTATACGTAGATAGTTTCACTCGAACTCTGGTCAACTTCTTAGGCACGGAGGAGTATCTCCTAGGTGGTGAAACGGTGGGATAAAGGAAGTGTAGATTAGAGTTTTGTATGTTTTATTGCCACTGAATTACTATCTATTAATGAACAATTTGTGAATTAAATTGATTATTTATAGGAGTAAGACACTTTAGGATACTGTATAATTGTTTTATACTAGTAATGCCTGTTCTACTGGAATGGAGTGAGTATTAATATAATTGCTTAATGTTTTGGGTTTATATTGGAGGAGATTTGCTGCTTTAACTAAGATGTCTCGCTTAGAAAAACTTCCGCAAATCAAATGCTCCTGTTTTGCGTCGCTTATCATCTTAAAGAGTGTAGGTGTTCGTTCTACTTGGCTAATTGCTGATCTTAACTCCTAGAGGTGCAAACCTGGAGAAAAGTAAGGGTTCGTGGAGACGATTGTTGGATTAAATCAATTAAAGTTATCTCTCTCTTCTACTTCTATCTACGACATAAATATAATACATTGTGACTAGTCAGTATCATGTGACATGCTTAGGTCAACAACTCCCTCACCACACAGGTCTTTACCAAAAAATAATGTTCTTAAAGAATGACTTAAAAACAAATATCTCGCAATACTTCGATATGAAACTGTGATGCAGTGATAGCTAAAGAGATCAGATTTTAGGACTTCGGAATATTCTCTTGCTTTTGTGTGATCAAGGTAGCTTCCTAGCAGGCGATAATTTGCTCTCGAAGAGCGTCGAATAAATCAGTGACTTAAACAAGAAGTAGTGAGCGTAATATTGTGGCAAATTAAACAATTTGAAAGAG